>VXBU01016241.1:191381-246822 GCA_013400315.1 Bombycilla garrulus
CTTTTTTTTTTTTTTTTTTTGGCTGTTTGTCTTGAATTTCTGTGGAAGACCTCAAGGATACCTACATTATCTTGGATCTTGTAAACATCTGCAGTAGCACCATTTTAATGGTGTCTATAAATGTATGGGGCATATTTAATGGGGAAAAAATAATTTCTATGGCCATGCAAGCTCTCCAGGTGCAGTCTGAGAGGGGTAAAGGTTGACTCCTTTTGGCACTTAGCAGACCATTGGTTGTGGTTATTATGGTACCCTAGTCAGCCCTGGGAATCACAACTGTTTGTCTTAACATATCTAATAAAGTGCAGATGGGAAAATTTACATAGAAGTCTTAATCAAAACTGAGAAAAAAATATGAAATTTCCAGTATTAATTCTCTGGTCATGCTGATACAGAGCTACTATACAGTCTGGAAATGAGCTTTTTCAGAACAAACTTTATAGTTGCTGGAGCTGATTCAGAGTCCTTTGCAGTGAATGGTAGTTTCTGAATTACATGGGATTCCCTCCACTGACTTAAATGGTCTCTGGATCAGGTCCATAAGGAGTTATTGCTTAATATAGCCCACAATCATGATAAAAAATGTTCGATAAAAATCCCAAGGAAGAAAAGAAGATAAGTTGCAAATTTTGTCCCTGGATTTCCCTTTACAAAACTCCCTATTCTACAAATAGCACTGATCTGGATTGCAAGCAATTGCAGTGTGATCAAACCTGTCATTCATACACCCAGGTCTTCTCATGACACTCTTCAAAACTTGGGTTCCATTTTTTCTGGGGCAGTGGTAATGATGTGGTGCAATCCAGACTGTCTGCTGGGATTCATTGTGTTACGGTGCCCCTCCTAGTCCTATATGATCCCAGTAATCACATGTGTTTAGTACACTGCAGTGAGTGTCTAAAGAGCTGAATTAAACAGAAGCTGTGCTCAAAGTCTAAAGGATCTCATTAAGCAATAGATTATATCTGACCTAATTAATAGCATCTCTTGTGTTAGGATGAGCTTCTCGTTCTTAAATTTCCTTCAAGTTAGTAGGAATAATGTAATTATCCACATGATATCTAAACCTATCTGAAAACATATAAACATGGGACTCTTAATTCACCTTGCGGAATAGTTAATAAACAATAAAAGGCAGAGTCAATATATTTGAGAGTAATGCAGTTAGTAAATAAACAACATTTTCAGGAACTTTTAATTTTCTATATTTGACATTTTGCCACTCAAGTAATTCCTCCCTAATCAAAAATTACATAGCAAGCGCACAGCTAGTTAAATCCTGAAAACACTGGGCTGGTCCCTGATGTAGCCTGGAATTGTATCCGCACACACAAAGCTGGCATGCCTGAGGGAACCTCCCCAGGAGAGGAAACGTCCTCATTGCTCTGAGAAGGCACTAATGGCAGGCAGGCATTAAATTATTGACAACGGGGTTATTTTCTCTCTCTTTGCTGCCTCCACTTCTCCCACCCAGGAGGGTTGTTTAGCCAGCAGTGGGGCTGAACAATGAGCGAGCCGTGGATGGTCTCCAGGGTGGTCTCCAGGCGCTGCTGGAGAGGACTTCCACCACCTGAGCTTTTAAACAGGAAAACTCCAAGAAAGACATTCATCCTCCCAGAGGGTAACAGGTACTTTCTGGCTGACCTAAGGTGAGTCTAAACCTAGGCCTGAGGGAAACACATAGGAAACTCTGTTCTTCAGTCATTTCTTCTAAGCAGGAAACGCAGATTTCCCCAGCCTGGCGGCTGCTGTGAACATGCAGTGTCAGCCAGCCCTCTTGCCTGGTGTGTGTAAGAGCAGATACTGAGTGCGGCAGCTGGGACTTCAACGAAGCTGAAATGCTAAATGTTGCGGCTCTGAATATCACATTACTTCATTTCTCCTTTGGGAACGCATATCTAAAAATGAGGAAATTTCATTTCCCATGTAGAAGGCAAGAGGTCATTTTCACCTCCTCTTCACAGTGACTGAATAGGTGGAGAAAGCACAAGTAATGGATGTTTACAGTGACCCTTTCAGCTCCTGAGAGCATTTTGCAGTGTGATCATGCAGATTTTTTGCTTAAATTCGGATAGTGCCTAATATTAAGCTTTAAAGTGGCCTTCTTTCTTTATAAGTGCTCTGCATTAGTTGAGTCAATTTGCAAATGGAAGTATCTTGGTTTGTCCCCACTGCCGCTTCTGTTTAGCTGTTGATTTGAATAGCAAGCAGAGTTATTTTGTTCCTTGAGGACCATCAGCAGTAAAACTCCGTTTACAAGTTTGTTGAGAACTATTGATGGGTATGAGTCAGCACAGTAGTCAGTTCTTTCCCAATTATCTGATTTGTTCCATAGGTGTTATAGGAAATGGGGAGGGGAGAAAGCAAAGGGTTAGTGGCAAACTGAAATAATAGGACACAGGCACTAAGCAGGTGCACCAAGGGAGGAGCTTTACAACCCTAAATACCAAACAAAACTCAAAAAAGCACCAAGAAAGTTGATATTGAAGGTTACAAAGCTGGCATGCACTCTACTGTCCCCCAGGCAGGGCTGCCTCTCTGGCAGTGATGAGTTTATCATCCAGTGTCAAAACCTTTGGCAGGAAACAGATAAAGTCCTAACTCTCAGTGGGAAGAAAATGATGTGTACAGGTATTGATCCCACCTGAAGAAGAGATGATTTGTTGTCTATCCTGCTTGCTGAGAAAACAGTTTCATGTGTGCATCTAAGTATATTAAATATCTTTTTATTCGATTCTAATAAATTTTAGACCTGAGACAGTCCAAATAAAGACAACCATTTTAGAAACTGTGTCTTTTTCCCAGTTTTCTGAAAATTGGCTGGCTTAGAGAGAGAGAGAGAAGCCCTAAATGACCCCGTGGATGACAAGGCTTCAGTATGCACTGCCCATTGCCCAGCTAGCAGAGGTGTCAAGCTAGACAGGAGTGCTTGGAGGGCTCCAGTGTCCTCAAATATTCAAAGACTCTCAAACCCTATTCAATATCAGAGCATTTGACTTCAAATGAAAAGCTAAGGAACCCAGATCACATTACTGCTGCTGCTTGTGGAAGTAGTTACCACCTTCTGTGGTTATGAAGGAAATCTTGAAATGCCTGGAGCAAAAGACCAGAGGGGTGTGACTTTTCCCATTCATCTCCATCAACTATTAATCATGAAATCTAAAAGTGACAATTTAATTAGCAATGTTAATGATTTCACTGAGAACAGTTTTAATCAAAACATACAGTGCTTTGCTTGTCTGAAAATCTTCAGCTGCTTTATCCTTCTGCAAATCTAATTTTTACCAAAACCCCTTTAACTTCTCAAAAATTCTGGTACCTTCACCCTTCCATAACCCATGGTCTACTTGAATCTGAAGGGAAAGAATAAAATATATCAAATTTTAAATCAATAGGGAAAGCCTAGAGTGACTGTGATAGTCGCTGAATTCAATTGGTTTATGGTCTGCCACACCAGATCACAGCAGGACAT
Source organism: Bombycilla garrulus (assembly GCA_013400315.1). Lineage (NCBI taxonomy): Eukaryota > Metazoa > Chordata > Aves > Passeriformes > Bombycillidae > Bombycilla > Bombycilla garrulus. Next base: position 194,854 of record VXBU01016241.1, read on the forward strand.
GGTCCCCTCCACAAGACACAGAAAACTTTGGCTTCAAGGTGCTGCTCAAGGCTGTCTGTTGAGTTATTTTTAGCCATCTTGCAGGAAAAGGGCCTAAAGTTTAATTTAAATGGACTTATAGTCTGTCAGTAATTTGCCTTCTTTTTTAATCCAAAATTGCTCTTTCATACATACATATAAACACAAATGTTCTCCCACGCATGCCTGATTAATTTTGATATATCATTCTCACAATGAAGAAATGTTCACTGGGAAAGAATTTTTGGAAAAAAATGGCAATATCCCCAAGAATCTGTATTGCCAGCTTTGGCTAAAATGGGAATCCATCAAAGAGAAAGATACATCATTATTTTCCCTAAACACCATAAAGTATGATAATCACATCATTCTTTCCTTTATCATCACTCAGAAACAAAGATTTGCTCTAAATCCAACATTTTCCCATAAAATTTCAGTGATTTTCCCCTGCCAAATTGAGTATGGGAACATTAAAATTGTTACCATTTTCCTCTCTAAAACTCAATGTATGTGACTTCACTTGAGGTAGGACCCAGTATGTCAGGCAGAAATATATTTCCTCTCATTGAGAAGAAACTAGTGAAGTTCAAATGTAAAACAGTGGTTTCTTCAGCATAATTCTGTGATGATGATAATTTTGGCCTGAATTAAATGTCGTTCATCACCATTAAGTGGAAAAGAGAAAACACACAAGTTAATTAGAGAGTTCTCTATAAAAATATTACTATTGAACAAGTAAAGTTCACATGTTTTATTGTCATAGTATGTCTGTTTAAAATTAAGAAGAAATCAATGCTTATGATAACTTGAAGAACATTATGATTTTATTTGGAGTTTTTGGGAAATCATCCAAAAAGTCTTGTTTTGGAATATTTCTTCAATATATTCTTGTTAATGTAGAAACAGTTTAGTGTCCTGGAGTTATGGGATGTCAAGGAGTAACGGGGTGATATGCTCCCTTCTAATCAATAAATAGCAGCATTATCTATTAAAAACAGAATTTTTAAAAAGTGACTTCAACACACATTCCTGTGAATGAATGATTTTCACCCTGGTTTGAGATTTTCCCTCACATTGAGGCAAATTCAGATGATCAACTGCCCAATCACTTTCAGTTTTTATATGTCTCAACATCCTCAGGTCACAAACTACTGGGAATTTCAGAAGCAAGCCAGTCAGGATTTCTACTGCAGAAAAGCAGCTTGGGACATTGAGTCTACTCTGAACAAAATCTCCAGCTTCAATTTAAAACTGCTTCTGTTTGTTTGCCATTTAATACTCTTGGCAGGCCTCCACTGAAGCCAATATCCTCCACATCCCAAAGTCAGACCCCACATATAGTTAATGGTAACGCCTCTGAACAAACTCACAGATGCATGGATCTCCTTCCTTGTCAGAAAATTGGTTATAACTACCAGTCTGTATATTTATCAGTATAAAGCTATTTTATCTATTGATACAACCTCAGTCACTAACACTGCCTCTTAAATACATGAATGACTCAGGAGAGCTCCACCAGAGCATTGTCAGAGCCAGCAGAGTCATGCTGATTCATGCCAATTGCTAACCCCATTTTCTCCTTCCTCTTTCTCCCCTGTCCTTCACAGAATGACAGACACTCTGCTCATTACATCTGTTTTTATGCACTAAATCCATTAAATCAGCCCCTCTTCAAGAAATTTTTCTATGTGTAATCCACAGTTTTTGTCCCTTGCCTGGTATCTGGTAGCCAGCCAGAGCAGACAGTAATTGTTAAAGAGATTTGCCCTTCAGTTGCTGACACATCCCATGTTTTATTCAGATTTATGATTTTATGTCTATCACAAGTGTGAAAACCCATCTTCCCAAAGGCTACATATGTTTGCATTACAAAGGACCTGCACCATGCTCCCTTTGGTTTGTGCGCCTTCTTCCAGTCCATCCCTCCTTATTACTGCCTTCTGAATATTTGCAATTTCTTACTATTTTCCCTAAACCAGGGGGTGCTGAGAGCTGAGAAAATACATAATGTAAAATCCTCACAGTTTATTTCTCATGTCATTTAATCTTTTCCTGGACACATTCAAAAAGAGCTGAATGGCCTTTTGTTCTTACCCAGCACGTCCATTCTCACTTCACTGAAGAATGTGTTAGCCTGTAGCCCACAAAAGGTCTTTTTAGTCTGTAACGAGGGAAGAGTTTCTTATTCCCTTTTCCAGAGGTGTTACTAGACACCTGCATGGAGCTCTTTGAGGGATTGTTTTTTAAATCCTTCCGTAGAAAGGGGATTCCCACTGTTGCTACATTTGGATAGGAACTGCTGAAAGTTTAATGACCTTTGCAAGCACAAAGGACTCTCCACTGATGCCCGTGACCCTGCTAAACTCGTTGGCCATATAAAATAGAGTCCAGGGGTGTTTTCAGGACTTTCCAGATAATCCAGAAACACATGTATTCAACGGTCTTTATTGCAAAGGCTCAGTCTGGAGTGAAAGGGGGTTCCACCCAGGGGGCCACAGCTGCCAATATGGATAACATGAACTATTCATATTGCAGATTCCATTTTATTTGAGCCCTAACAGGTGCTGATGGATCCCTTCTTCCCACAGTGAGCTCAGGTGCAAGTTGTGCAAGCAGGAAGATAGAATCACTTTCAAAAATCTACTCTAGAGACTTCACCTTCTCAGAGCATCTGCTGCACTCATTGCTAAATCAATCCATGGCCTGAAGATCATCTCTGACTGCCTAACACAACCAAGACCACAATGTGAAATAATAATGATGGCAAAAATATTTCTTTTAAAAAATCCAAGCATCCCCTGAAGTCCAGGAGGTCAAGAATCCTGGGCTAATAGGAGCAATTATAGGACGAGTTCACAACATCATTCTGTCACTTGCCTTAACTTTCAAGGTGAATGATACGGATTGACAGATGCAATCGGTGACCTTGGGAGAGCACCTTGGTTAGTGCACAGAAAGTTCTGGCTAGGTTTTGTCTCTGATACCAGTCCACAGCTCCCGAGGAGCATAACCCCAACACTGAGCCTTGGGCTAGAACACTTCCACTGATTACCAGCTGCAGTTGAAGATCTTTGCCCTCCTGCAGGGAAAGAACAGGATCACACTCAGAGAAAATAGATAAACAAACCCACATAGTTGGGTGAATAGTTCCCCTATTCTATTTATTGCTGATATCCAGCATGCATCAATAAACCTGTGGGATCTCTTGGGGGAGTCTACTGAGCACTGGATGCAGATGCTCTACGTGAGATTTTTTTTTCCACTAATAAGAGTGCTAAAAATGAGTTGATAATTATTTTTTTGCTATATGTTTAAGGTATAAAATCAAAATATAGAGTAATTTTTCCCCCTCCCTTACAGGGCTGGGAAAAGCAGCAGTGAGCTTAAACAGCAGCAAGGGAAGTTTAGGATAAACGTAGAGTAATGTTTCCTGATGGAAAGGACAGCCAACCCTTCCACCACTGAAGGTCTGTAAAGCGTGAGTCAGACAAATTGGTCATGAAATCCTGCCAGAAGAAAAGAGAGAGAGGAGATAGTCTCTTCTGTCTCTATTTTTAAAATTCTGTGAGGTTTTGGGAGCCTTTCTGTTGGACTGACTTTAGCTGCTTGACAACATGTTCTGTGGCAAGCCACAAAGCAGAGGTCCAGTGAAAGTGTCAACCAGCAGGGACTATTTGGTATGGCTGCAGAATTCAGACATAGCTCTAGAAGTGCTTGAAGGTGATCAGGTATTTGGGATTTAGAGCAAAGGATTGAAAAAAAAACCAGAAACCAAACAAACTGGATCCTAGAATTTTAAAACTTCACTTCTGAACCTCAATTTTTCTAAAGAGCACCTCAGTCTTTCATTCTCTATGCCATGTATTTACAGCCATTACATACACACAAAAAAAATGGACAAGAGAGGTGCTTCTGAGCATTGAAGACAAATGGGCTTTATAGAATTATTGTATTTCCACTTATAGGAAATGCAGAGATGCTACAGTGGTTGCAATACTGGATTGAAAAGAGTATTTATTCTGAAATTATAGAAGTCACCTGTCCTTGACCTATCCTACCACTAGATTTCAGCTAGCTATTTTTCAGCTCATATTGAAGTCCTTCATTTATTACACTTTTCCCTAGGTTTATGTACAAAATATTCTTTTTTTTTTCAAGTTTCAATAGAAAATTATTTCCCAATTCACCTGGTAGTGTTCTGACAGCTTTTGTGAAAGAACAAAAGGTGGCTTATTTCCTCCTCTATTGACAATATCACCTCAACTTCAGCATGTTCCCAAACTGCTGTGCTTTGTTTTCTGTACACTTTTAATTACAGCTCTTGTACCTTTGGAAGAGTGAGGTTTTCTTCCCTCCCTCCTGAGAGCTGCCCTGTTCCCCTTAAAGCTTTTATTTTCTTGTCTCTTTGTTATCTTGGTATTGACAGGATCTTCATTACTATCTGATTCTGTCACTTCTCATTCTTTAATGATGCCATCTCTCTGCCTCAGAACACTGTCTCAAGGATTATTCTGTATCTCTCCAGGTGTTTGGGACAGTCATCCTCAGATCCCTATGGACTGTGCCCCCACCATGGCACAGGCAGATCCATCTTCAGTTATACTCCACGTGTGTCACATGCTCTAGAACGGCTCCAAAGACAAAGAGAGGCTTGCATCACCTTGATTTAGCAGTGAGTGTACCAGTGAGTGCCAGGAACACCCCAAGGTTCTTTGGCAGCCCTAGCTGTTAGTGATACCCCTTAACTGCAGGAGAGCAAGGACAAGCTGCAGGGTGGGGCTTTGTCTCCCTGCACCAACTTCCTTTTAGAAGCATTTTCTTGGCATGCCTCTTCACAGACGAAGTTAATCTGTCTTTACTAACATACAGCTGCCACAGGCTGATGTTTCCTAGGCAACATTCCTATGGAAAAGCAAACTACTGACCATTCTCACCTTGCTCTTGTGAAGTCAAGCTATAATTTCATTCATTATCCTTTAAAAATGTGGTTGCCACTATGCAGCTGAAAAGGACGACAAAGTAGCCACTACTATTTCCCAAGAGCCACAAGCTGTTCTTTATGTGCTGGTCTCAACAGCACAGGTGTGGAAGTGCCCTTTAGGCTTAATAATTCCTAGGAAGTTTAACATCAGCTATTTTTTTAAACAGCAACAATTTTTCCACGTTTTTCCTTCAATTGGGGAACACCTATCAGCTAGGTGTTCCACAGCTTGTATTTAAACCAGCTGTAAGCCCTGGGTCAGCAGTCCCAGAGCAGGGGGACAGTGATCTCTGAGCTCTGCTGCAGGAAGCTCGTGCTGATTGCTGAAGTCAAAGTGACACACTCTGAGTGCTCACAGCACTGCTCAAACACAGCTAGTGAAGTGCTCCCTTGTTTTCCATGTCCTTCTCCAGCACACCATGAAATTTCTATTTTTGTGAGCTAATCCAACCCTGCCTCCCTGATAAGCATGGCTTTAAACTTAATTGTTTGTTTGTTTTTTGAGGAGGAGGAAGGAAGCAGCAAGGAAAGCATCACACACTGACACAATCAAGCACAGGAGAGAAAAGCAAAACCTCTCCAGCAACAGTTGGCACTTAAATGCTGAACAAGGCAGTTCATCAATATGCTCACCCTGTTCTTCCTGGGCTGTCTTTCTCTCAGAGTCTTAACTTGATGGACTGGTGATTGCCCGTTTTTTCTCAAGAGACACCACTAAAGCCTATCAGAGGAACTTGCCACGTCTATTCTTAACCTCCAGATCTATTGTGGGAGAAGAGACATTGGGTTCTTCTGCTAGCCAAGACAAAAAAGAATCAGCTGTCTGCAAGCTGATAAAAGCAAAGCTACAATTGCCATTTACTTTTCAGTTTCATATGTGCTGTGTTGGGCTGCTTCAGCTCCCTGTCACTGCGAGATTTGGTTTATATTAGAAAAGCTCACATTCTGGGGAGCAGCAGTAGGTAACAGGAGAGCTACCACCACTTTCTCTTTTAGAAACATCACTCCTAAGCAAGAAATAACCCTGTCCTCACAATCACAGCAACAGTACACCAGAGGCACACAAAATAATAAAATAGGTGGCCTGTTTTACATGGCTCAGACATGCACATGACACTAAAGAGAGACTGTTATTTTATATCAGGGAGATGTGAATTCCTTCTTTTCTACTTTATCCTGAACAAGCTGTGGGAGAACATGAGCTGCAGAGGGCAAGGCGATCCCCTATCAGTGATCCCCAGTGGATTTTCTGCTGCAGCTCCCACAGCCTTAAAGCATTTACCATCACTGTAACACTATGCAGCTGGCTCCAGAGCAGAACAGAGGCAGCTCAAAGGCCCTGGTGGCATAATTCTCAGTACTTGTGTGAGGGCACTTTTGGGCCTCACACAAAGAAGATGAGACAATATAGCTGTCTTTGTGTTCTTGCCTATGACCCTGTGCATTCAACAATCAGGAGGAAAAACTCCCTCCCCTCCACGCTCCTGGAGGGCTGATGCAGGTCACACATGAATGAAGGCAGCTATTTCACACTTGGCTTGCAGAGGGCACAGCATGCGTGTCTGGGGAGCAGGGAGAGGAGGGAATGGGGGAAGGAGGAGAGGGAAAGAAAACAGGGCAATGGAATTTGAATCTGTCCTTAAATCATTCACAACACCAGCTGGATATAAGTGCAATTCATTTAAGAGACTTTGCTTTTAATATTGGTTTGGTTTTCTCTTAAAGGTAGCTTTTATTATTTTGGATTTTTTGACAGTTCTTAAGTCCTCTTATGTCCTCTCTCATCAGCTCTGTGTAGTTAGAGACTGCCTGGTTTATCTCCAAATCCCAGGAAACCCCAGGGGCTGCCCTCCCAAAGCCTTTTAAAGTTTTAAGTTCACTCACTGGGTACATGAAAAGGAATGAACTTCATTTCTTTAGTGATGACCTCCCAAGGCACACCTGGCATATCAAACCAGTGTGGATTTTGAAGAGATACACCTAACTCAGCTCATGCATGCTATCCATGACTCTGCTGTATGGATCGTGATGCCAGTAAAAGCCAAAAATTTATTCCAAGATCATCTCAGATAACATGGAAGTGATGAGTATAATTACTCATTCCTCTTGGTAAGCATGATTATAAGCCATGACACTTCCTTGCATGAAGCCAAAGCAAACTGAGTTAGTAAAAACTGCCTGTTAGAGGTGTTCTATTTAGAGACAATTGCAATTCAGGGTCTTAAATTGTTTGAGAAAGAAATAGAAAAAATATACAAGTCTTACTGAGAAAACAATTTTTGAACCAAATAATCTAAAAATATTTCCAGTTACCAATTAATTTTTTTCTTCTTTTTTGAGGAAACATTCAATTTGGAGAGGGCACAATAAAATAGCGTGGTAAAGTTATTGGTGCATATTTGGCACGGATGGCCTAGGAAGGCTGACATGTTTCTTCTTTTCAGGAACCATCTTGCACTCCTTGCAGAGCCAGGATGTATTCCTGGCTTACGTCAGGCACACCCTGACTGGGATGTGTCTCTGTCTCTGCAATGGTGCACTTACAGCTTAATGTATCAAAGCCAGTGCACGTTAATTCTAATTCTAATTCCTATGAATTGTGCAAGCTGTAAATTGAGGTGGCTCATGAATCATTCAGCTGGAGAGGCAGTTTCCAGGAGAGAGGCAAGGCAGATGGTTGTGACAGCTAAACCTCCCCAGCTATGCCACGTTTAACTTACCCATCTAGGGCAGTATTCTTATTTACTCTGCCTACTGAAGTCCTGTGAAGACTAAATATCACTTCTACCCTGCAGCCTATTCAGCTTTCCTTCTCCCAGGAGCTACTCAGAGCTGTCACCTCACCCTGATTTCTCCCTAACCAGCTCCAGATGAAACAAGAAAGGAAAGCCACACAGCTTCAGCTGTAGTGTGCTGGTAAGAAAATACATTTTTGGGCTGCAGGGGTGGAGAGCTATTCTCAGCACCTCAGGCAATAATTCAGAGGAATAGGGACACACAAGGGCAGGGCAGGAGAAGCTGAGTTTCCTCTGGTATCAGCAATAAATTATCCTAGAAGCCAGGGAGGACAGTGTTGTGTCTCACTTTCTCAGCCAATGAGCTATGTACAGAAGAACTAGGATGCTTCTGGAGGGAGGATAAAATGTGGGCTGGACATGGGATTTTGTGTTATCATCATATTGTGTGGCTCACAAGCTAGCTCCTCGTCTCTGCAAAGGAGCAGTCTGATCTGCCCTGTAAAGATTTTATCATTAAGGAATCTCCCTTGTGAGGTCGAACTCACTCATTTCTCTGTCTCCAAGATAAAAGGCTCTCCGTGCCCCTGTGTATCTGAGAGGAGGGCAGCTTCTCCCCAGGCTGTAATGCACAATGCATGACAATTCAGGCAGAGCTCTCTGGGAGCTCTCCCATCCCAGGGTAACTCAGTTCTTGCCTATCTTCTAATGCCTGGGATGTTAAGAACAGACACCCACACAGCTCCAGCTCTGGGAAATGCTTTCACCATGAGGGATCTGAGAGCTCATCAGTGGTACCAGGGTCCAGCTGTCTGGCAGTTCTCTGAAGCTCAGTAGTCCAGAGTTGTCCTTGGGCCCTCCCTGGTCTCCAAAGGTTCAAGCAAAATGTGAGGCATGGATATGGACCCAAGAAGTGCCCCGAGACCAGTGCCATTAAAGGATATGCTATTTCCAAACCAGCTCTTCAGTACAACAAGAGACTTTAAAACCAGAGAGCTGAAAAGCTGAGGGAAGCCTCAGAATTTGCCTAATTTGCGTTGTATCAATTTTGTAAACATCTCAGAAGGGATATAGCTGGAAAATTTGTTTCTACCATTAGATAGCACCTGCTTTGAATAGCAATGAACAAAAAGTGAAGAAAAGGGGAAAACAATGTTCTACAGTTGTATTATGTCTCCTGCAGTTCAATGAAACAGCTCCCTGGTTTGAGCTCATGAACATTTACTGTACGTTCATTTTATGGGCTTTGAGTAACTCTTCTCAGTTAAAGGGCTTTTTTCAGCACATATGGGCTTCCAAATATAGTGAAACCAATTTGCTTTGTAAAGCAATATATCTACTAAAGGGCAGTTGTATTTTCCTTTAGGTAAAGCAGAACTTTTATGCATAGCAGAATCCTGAAATACAAAGCCCACTAATTGGGGGCAGGGAGAGAGAGCATACCAAGACTAGTTAAAAAACCTGGTGAAATATTTCAAAATCTCAAAGGATCCTGACCTCAAACCCTTTATAGCAGCTATTCCAAACTACTCAAACTCCCTTCAGCACTTAGGCAGGAATGAGCAATCACTGTTTTACTACCTATATGTCTATTAAACAAAAAAAAAATTGTTTATACATTTGAAGGATCATTTGTAGACATTACACTGAGAATACTCAACAGTGATTAAAGAAAAGCAGGTCTGCCAAGAGGCCTGATATATAAAGCAATGAGACCTTGCTGCCACACCTTGTGCACTGCCCCATTCATCCCTGCCCTCCTGACACCTCAGGCTCTGTTCTCACGAGGAGTTGAAGCTTGTTCTTTTACCTCTTGCTTCTGTAACTCCATAAATCTGCAAGCCAAAGCTAAAACCTGGATTTCAAGGACTTGTAGGGTCTGGGTACTATGTCTGTCAGCTGAGGACAGCAGGAGTGAAAAACCTACAGTCTGAGAGGGAAATCACCAAGAGTTTGCCAGTGAGAAACACTGGCAGTGACACCGTGCTGGAAGGGTGTGATACCTAAAGCTGAGCGTGGTCTGTGAAGTGCCAAGATGTGAACAACATGCCCAGCCCCTGATTGCAAGCAGTGGGAAGTCAGGTTCCAGTTCAGCACTCCAGCGTCACATCCTGATGCCACTTGAGACACCAAAGGGTAGCCAAGACACCCACAGAGGGCTGGCTGAGGTGATGTGGAGCTTAGGGAAGACCTCAGCCTCCTGATGGGAGACAGGACATAATGCCAGAATAATTTAATAATAGGTTGCTGCATTTAAGTGTATGAACCTTTACTCATTCTAGTCAGCAAGGGGGTTCACCCGAAACAGATACCAACACTTGGTCTGGTCAATAGCTCTCCTGGGTCAATTAACTGACAGTAGGGTTGTACTGAAATTATTAGGAATAATTTCTACACTGATAGGGTAGACAAGCATTGGAGCAGGCTGCCCAAGAAAGTGGTAGGAAATGATCAAAAACGTGTAGATGTACTGTTAGAGACATGGCTTAGTGGTGGACTTGGCAGTGCTGGGTTAATGGTTGGACTCAACGATCTTAAAGCTGTTTTCCAACCTGAATGATTGGGTGAATTACACTCTAAATGTAGTTACACACCCAAATTCCTACCCACCTCTGGAGTATACATGCCTCCATTCACATGGGAAGAGAGCTGTTCATTTGGCAGAGAAGGGGAAACAGTTGTGGGTCAGAAAAAAAATGCATCATCTGTCCCTGTAACTGGGAGCAACCTCTGACTATTTTTCTCCTCAAGTGACTGAGTAAATCACAGGGATAGAGAGCTCAGTTCCCCCTCACCTGCTCTTACCCTAGTTTTGCTATGTTGCAGCAGAAAAATAAGTTTTGGATTTACTCCTTATCTGGCCTCACTGAAGCCTGGTCTCAGGTGTCTCACATTGACAATTACACAGTGAGGAGGAAAAACTGAGAACTTTTGCTACATAAGCAGCTATGTTGGAAGTGACTACCAGGATAGAGAAGGCACATATTTCCTGGTGAAGGAATTCCCTGACCAAGAAGCATGGCCAGTGCCCCACACCACAGGAGAATGCAACTGTTGAGGTACAGCACAACGTAAAAATAGGTCTAATATTACACCAAAATAATACCCTGTGGGGATATTAGAGTTTTTTCAATCATTATATTCTGAGAGGATTCTCTGTAGGATCTGGAAAAGCTTCTTCTCCAAACAGAGAGATATTCTGGACCTCAGGCGTGCATTAAGTGCTGACAAAACGGCACCACTTCCTCTGCAATGGCTCAAGAGCTAGGGCTTGTACCACCTCCACTCAGGACAGGTTGGCCTGAATTGCTTCTAGGACATCAAAAAGCTCTTACATTTCAGCAGCAGTTCTTGTCTTCCACAGCAGTTTGACCTATCATCTTAGTGGGAGTATTTTTTTACTATTCAATACCAATAAATCAAACTCTATATATTAACAAGGATCTCAGAGTAAGTTAAATATCAATGGATTAATTAAATATTATGGATAATGATTGCCAGCTAACATAGGCATTTGCAATGTTATTGCATGTTTTAATAAACAGTCCTCAAATTAATTTGTGAGGATGGTGCCTATTCTGAATACATGCTTTGTGCCTTGCCTCCCGTGCCCCACTTCAAAGAACATTATCTGCTGCTGTTGTGTGGTGTCAAGCTCCTCTGCATATGGAAGCAGGTGCTCCTCAGTTATCACACGCTGACATTCAACACCTTCACTGATGTGTAGATAATGTCAGCCTGGAAAGGTGGCAGGCAGCATCTTGTCCAGCCTTCCCTGTGGTATGGAAAGATAAGCATCTCCAGCTGTCAAAACCCTTCTCCTTTCTTCTGTATGCAAAACTTACATCCCGTTTGTGGCAGCTGAGGATGAGAGATATGCCCTTGGTTTAACATGCTTTGCAGTTAATCCTCTCCAAAGTGTATTTAAAGCCAACAGCAGTAACTCAGTATATTAAGGGATTTGGTCAGTGACCATATTTTAATGGCCATCAGATTGACGGTGCCCCCCTTTATACTGTAATTCTCTTGTGATACTTTTGCATGCATTGCATGTACAAGCTAAAGGGGATGAGGGGATTTTATAAATCCTGGGGCCTGAGAGAAATGCAACCCTAGCCAGGAACTAAATGTGTGCCATTTCATCAGGTTTTTGTATCATTACCTGTTTCAATTTGCAGAAACAAGCTGTTTATAATTGCGGTGAAGAGGCTGATGCCTGATGGTTAGTATGTTAAGCACTCTAAACAGCACATGATGATATAAGCTGGAACTATTCTGCTTGCTCTAGACAGTGGCCTGTGATGACATAATGTGATGACATGGACTGCTGCAAATCGAGCAAAAACCACCTCTAGGCATAGGTACTAGGCAATAGTAATATTGTATAGGTAACTAGTACTGTAACAGTAGTTCATATAAATAAACTATTTTGATACTACAAGGAAATATTTTTAATATTAACATTTTAATATAATTTCTTGATGTTTATGAGATTGCACTGTGACTGTACTTGTCTGAAAACTGTTGAGTCAGTAGCTGATTTCAATCAGCTTTGACAGAGCTTCCAAGGTTACTTTTGCCAGCTCTGTGAATACTGGGTATCTGAATAGAGTTAAAAGAGACACATTTAACACCCCGATGAGAGAAGAGGGGGAGATAAGAAAAGAAAGGAAAGATCAAAAAGAGAAAAGGAGACAGAGAAAAGGTCTTGTCTTGTTAGACTTCAGCATATTTGCTGCCTGATGCAGACCTTGGTGTATTCACCACTTGCCTTGTCCCTGCTTCTGGCATCAGGTAACCCAACCTGCACACAGCAGCTAAAAAGCAGCACCTGGACTTTACACCCTGCCAAGCACAATTACAGCCAACAGCACAAAGACACCTGGACTTACTGCTCTGGGGTTCTCTGTGCTCCACTCTGGTGTATGGAGCACCATGGGCTGGGGAGAAACAAATGCGTGGAAAATCAGGAAGCTGGAAAAAAAAGAATTTGACTTCTTCAGGTAGGAGCTGATTACTTTCAGCCACTACAACAGCTTGTCACGGGTCACTCCTGAGTATTTGTGTTCAACTGGGCTTCAACCAGCATGACTCTGAACAGCCCTCAGTCATGCCCCAAGGCTATTAATTCCTGGGAGCAGAGGAAGGGACAGATCCAAATCTCCCACAGCCTGGTGGAGAGCTTTAACTGGTGATTTATTGCACAGTAGAACAAGCATCTGGCTGCTTTACTGACAGGAAGCTGCACAACTCCAGAGCATGTGTTGCATTCCTCTTGGAGGCAGACATTTGACAGGAGCTGAAAACCGGACTACCTTTGGTAACTCTGCTCTTGGCACTTCCAGTCCCAGAGATCCATTCTGGCATACCTTACCCTGCCTGTTCACTGCCTAAAGGATCCACAGAGGATCCACTCCGATGGATCCCTCCAGCAGGCAGTGCCTGGCACCCACTGTCCTGTGCTGACACCATCCTGTTCAACAGGTAGAGAGCCATGGAAAAGCTTGTGTTGGAACGGACCTTAAAGATCAAGGTAGTGATTCTGCAGCTGAGGAACAGCCTTCCCAGGCCTGCAGACAAGCTGAGGTGGGAGAACACTTCTAGAGATGGTCAAGTTCAACATCCATCACTCCAGGTGTGTCTCACCAGGGCTGAGTCACTTACCTGGATCTGCTGGTGACACTTTTCCTCATGCAGCCCAGAGTGCTGCTGGCCTTTTTTTACAGATTGCTGGCTCCTGTCAAAGCTGGTGTCCACCACGACCCTCTCATCCTTCTCTGCAAGATGCATGTGAGTCAGATGACCCCTGCATGTTCTGGTGCCTGGGGTTTTTCCTCCCCAGAGGCAGGACTTTACATTTTCCCTGGTTAAACTTCACGAGGTTCCTGACAGCCCGTTTCTCCTGCCTGTGGAGGTCCCTCTGGATGTCAGCACCCATTTCTGATGCACCTGACACTCCTCCCAGTTTCGTACCAGCTCCAAGCCTTATGCTTTCCCACAGCCAGAGCCTACTGTGGAATGACACTGTGCCTCGGTGTGAGCTAACTGCAGCAGTGAGATTATTGCTTCAGCAGCTCCATCCAGGGCTGAGCCTTCCCTTTGGGTCACTGTGGGCACCAAGAGGGCAGGGCAGGAATCTGGTCTACTTCCTATTCTACAAGTAAAATTACAGTTCTAGAGAATTTACAAATGAACATCCAAGGTCTGAGATGTCTTAGATGTGCAAACTGGAAGACCTTGCCCTGAGCCTTCTTTGTAACTTCTGAAATTGTAAATATCTGCTTTGCAACAATTTGTCTGAAAATGTATTTCATCTGAACTAACTGCTGTGCTGGACTGAACAAGTGTTTTGTTGTGAGACATGCTAGATACAGCAAAAACCTCATTTCTACCTCCAACACATATGTTTGATTCCCCCATCATTATGTTTGCTTAGGCCCAACAAAAAGTCACATTTCTTACTGCTTTTTCTACTCATAGCCACTAGAAATCAGTATAAAAGAAAAAAGAAAACGTGGAAAAAACTCAGAATCTGAAGATTTAATGCAGTGCTAATAAAAATATAGATGTATTTTTAAGGCTGTTCCATTTAACTAGTTTCATGCAATTGAAAAGGCAGGTAAATGAAAATGTAGGGGTTTTTTGGTTTTTTTTGGTATTGTGACACTGTTTTACCTTTCCACAAGTAATCACATGTTCTAAAATGTTGAGGGTCTTGGGGTTTATTTTGTCCGAACAGAGTATTTTGCATGTATTTTTACTGCAGGTGAAATAAACAGAAACAACATTCAGGTAAACAAAATTGCACCTGTGTCTGGGGGAAAGGTAGAGAGGATGATGAATCTATAGTCACACCTCTGTCAGCCTGGCTGCTCTCAGCTCAGATGGCAAGATGGTGCTCTCTAGGTATAATGGAGATCTATAAATAGCTGCATCATTATATAACCCAGCAGCAGTCTCATTCCCTTTCTAAATATAGGCTGTGCAGCAAAGGACAGTCTGGTGATGTGTTGCTCCTGATACCGATTAATAGCATGACTCACACTGCCCAGCTAATAAAAATGAAATGTGTGCCTTAGAGCCTAGGGATAGGGTGGATAGGGTGAATTTACACGAGGAGAAAAATCAAAACATATTAGATTTGGTTTTGTGACCAGTGAAGGAGAAGCTGAAATCTAAGCAATTTCATAATGCAGGGCAAAATTACATTTTGTATCTCTAATCATAAGGACTTCAAGGAAATGTGCAGCTGTCATTAATGAAATGTTTAGTGTCTTGTGTTTTGTTCATAAGAAATAGTTTATTGCCTTTGAGTAATTACTGCAAACTCATTTTGGGGGTTATAATAATCTCACATTTCCTAGGTCAACATGCTTGGGATGCCATTCAAAGTGGGCTGTATTCACTCAGAATTTACATGCAGAGCTCCCACTATCAACCAGGCTGCACATGTAGAAGGGAGGGAAAGTTTTCTGTGAAGTATAAATATTCTTTATATAAAGAGCTTTGAGATGAGATTTGAGGTGAATACGGCAAATTGCATCTAAGGCACCCTTTGACCTTCAAACTTTAATTATCATAAATAGCGAGGCACGTACACCCTTGTTCAGTCATACTGCCTGTGTGCTCCCTCACATCCAGTCAGCAATCAATATTGCCATTTCAAACACAAGGATTTTGCATCCACCTTTTTGTCTTTAAAGTTAGGATGCTGTCTCTGCTGAAGCCCTGGCTGATGTCTTTATTTAATTACATGGCGAAGGTGAATGTCTAACTAAATTGTGACTTTAACTTTGATGAGAAGTGCTGCAGTGGATTCCCCTTATAGTTCAGGACATTGGTCTTTGCTCAGGAGGGAGAGAGCCTCCTGCAGTGAATGGCAGCATCATTTTGTGCCATCTTCACCAATTTGTCCAGACTTCCATATCTTTCTTTAGAAACACCTTGGCGGTCTTCCAGGAGCCTGCTTATGCAGTAAAGCAGTTCTCAGGAGGACTGAAGGGCCCTTGGACAAGTGAGGTAGTTCTTGCTCACCACTGAAGTGGGTGCTGCTTTGTGAGGCCAAGGTTTCCTGGCTGGGAGGCCACACACACAAGCATTGGATCACACAATCTGAAACTCCAGCCTCCACTTCCTTCTCAGTTACACTCTGTCCACTGCTTCTTCAGACTCCAGAGCTCCTCAGAACTCCTCTGGTTCAATAGGGAATTGACCATTTCCTCACCATACAATAGCCTATGGTATTTTGCTGAGGAAAACCTTTGGTTACCAAGAACCAGAGAAGAAAGACTATTACACACAACTTTGTTTTTGCACAATTTCTCTGACTTTTCCCAGACACTTGTTTCAAGCAGTTAGGTGTTCCATTTGCACCTCCAGCAGCCACAGTGTCAGTAATTCTTAATTTAAACGATTTAGCTGAGTTTCCCATCAAAACAATATTTTTCCTTCTTTCCCCTCAGGATGTAGAGCTGTGCTCCAGCTGCTTGCCTTTGACAGATTTACGGTAATAAAAAATAAAGTAAGAAAACTGTTATTTTGCTTTCAAACACAAATCTTTTGTGACAGATTAGACATGGAGGGATAACCTACCCAGTTGGAGAAGTCAGGTATTTATCTGCAGGACTGCACAGCTATATTCAACAAAGATGTGGTACTGGCAGCTTGATCCTTGTCATGTGAGTAACCTTAAAACCTTTTAAAATCCAGGGCAATGCTTAAAGGGAACTTGCACAGAAATCACAATCCTTATCAATCAGGAAGGTCCCTGCACTGAAAGCCTCAGCTCTGCTGCAAAACCCTTATGGTCCCCACCAGTTCCCAGGGCCCACACTCAGCTGAGGCTGAGGAGCAAGGTACCAGCAGCCAGCCCACAGCTGCCTCATGCCACGCAGGATATCCTGAATCCTAAAATACAGCTCTTGGGGGCTTCCAAACCTGACAACTCTCATGATCCCTAAATCTACTGCAGGGTGAGGAAGAGCCATGCTCAAAGAGGAGAGCTGCCATTTTGATGAAAAGTCATATACATAAAGATTTGTGTGTTCCTAGGTATTTCTATCTGGCTTGAATGGACCTGAAGAGAGGCTGAAGACAGACAGTGAGGCAGAAGATGGCTTCTCACCAGAGCCCCCTGTAAGTATTGATCTATAAAGCATTTCTAGAACAAATATAAACCAAATGGACGTTTGTGTTTATGTTAAAGTGCTGCTTGCTCTTTTCATTTAAAATGAAAAGAGGCTGAGGAACACATTTTAGATACTCTTGTGGATCATGAGCTTTCCAGGCAAAACCAGACTGGTTCTTTATGAATGTGCAGATCCTATAGGAAGGCTCTGGGACAGGTGTTCCCCTATGTACCAGGCATATCAAACCCCATGCAGCAAGGAAATTCAGGGCAATTAGGTCTGAAGGCATATGAAAAAGGTAGTCTGGTGGTAACATAATAATTAAGTCCCCAAACAATTACTGGGAGAGCAGGGATGCTGTCCTCTGCTCTGCTCTCTATCACAAAGCACCGGCCGGTTCTCATGCCACTGCCCCAGGCACACAGCCTTGCAGGCAGGATTTAAAATTCATCTGGCTGGCATTTCCTCAGTGGCCAGCTCCTGGCAGCACCCTGCCATGGCTGTTCACTTGATGCTCCTGATGGCTCTTGGATTTGCCTTGCCCTTTCTGTAAAGTTTCCAGCCATCAGCATCCATACCTGCTTGGTGAATACGCTGCAACTAATTTACAGTTTCTTCCCTGATTGATTGGTTTGGAATGAGAGACAAATCATTAAACCCCAGGCTTTTTATTGATAATCTGCAAATGGGTTCAATTCTTGGTATTGGTCATTAGTTACATCCACTTCCCCACAATTATAAAAAACATGGCATTCATTGCTTGGATTGTGCAGGTTAAAGCCACATCTAGGGAGAAAATATGCCTCCCTGTGGCTCACTGCAAAGCATCTTGTAACAACTGCAGGAGCGGGAAAGAAAAAGAAGCAATGTGCTGCCTCAAAAAACATGCTTGTGGTCCTGCGGAGAACAGAAAGGTCCTCATTCATTCGCTGCAAGAAAAAAAGGTTAAGGTCCAGGACAGTATGGTGACTCAGCCTTACAAGCACAGACTGGAATTTGTTGAATCTTCCATGTTAATACACAAAAGCCAGGCCAAAGTAAAAAGATTTACAAAGCTAAAAAGCATTTCTGGCTTAATAAAAGCTAGATAACGTAGTTGGGAACTGAATATGTGTCCTGCCCATCCCTCTGTCTGAAAGAACCACATAGGGCCTGTCTGTGTCCATGTACATCTCCAGGGCCCCTCCAGGTGTAAAAGCCTCTCCCATCTCCTCCACTGCTTTTGCCATGATGTGTCATGAGTCTGACTAGCCCAAAAAACCCCCAGCACCTTCCATGCTCTGCATATCCAAAATTAATGCAGCAGGGACCATATGCTAAAACATTCTAACCAGGCAAGAAACCTTACAAAGGTAAAACTTGAAGATTTTACCCTTCATTAACAAAATGCCATCACAGCTCATTCAAAAGTTGGAATTATTTAAAACCTGATGTATATTAATACAAAAGTAATTCTAAATGGATGGTTTGCTTAGCAGATGCATTCTGTGATGAAGGCCTTGCTAAATCTAAAATAGCCTATATTTTTTTCTAGTAATAACAATCAAACCAGGTGCTTTAGCCTACATTTCATATTTGAAGGTACTACTGATACAAAAGTAATACGCTGTAGGATGGTCCTACACGGTGCAGTCTATGCCTTGAAGAGACAAGAGAAAGGAATAGCCTGGCAAAGAATTACCACCTTTATTATACAGCTGAGGAACAGAGGCACTGAGTGATTAGCTGTCTTGCTCGTGATACCACTGGAAGGCTACAGCCAGCCCTGACAGGGTCTGGTTGTGCCAGACAATATGTTCTCACTGCACTGCCATCTTTCTTCACTGAGGCAAATGGTTTATTTTAAAAGTAGATTTTCACTGGCATCAGCTTGGTTAAAGACACCCAATTTCTTATGGCTGAATCACACGTTATAGCTGAATAACCCTTATTCTTCTGCTGCAGACAACTGCTGTGGACAGCTGTAGTTATAGGCACTCAAATACTACCAAAAAAGTAACACATTAATTTCAGTAAAAAAAAAAAAGAAAAAGAAAAAGAAAAATCACTAAAGTTTTAGGACCTGAAGAGAACATTAAGGAAAGGTCTTATTATCCTTAACTGTGTCTTATATTGTCAGGTGACAGATATGTAATTCTGTACAATATTGCCATAAAAGCCCTACATTTAAAGCACCAGAAATATCCCTGACATGCTCTGGAGATGTAATAAGCCGGGGCACAGTGCTCAAAATCCACCTGATTCCAGGGGACTACAGCCTGTGTGTGCTGTGTAGAGAGGTTGCTGTATTGTATCTATTGGTGTTTTCTCTTTGCTGAGCAATTTTTGTTCACCACCTGTGGTCATTTCTCTCACTGCATGCTCAATTTAATGGAGCAAAATCCCCATGATAACAAACTAAAACAGGGTAAATCTTCCTCTGGGCCAGCTTTTTATTTACATAACATGCTAATTTTTCTAGCACTTACCTGTTTTATAAGAATATGTAATTAGACGTGTAACATTGGGTGCAGGGATTGCAAATAAAGTAATGATGTATTAATTACTTTCTTGTTGCCTAAGTTGCAGCAGGGCTTCTAAATTTTGATGTAACTAAATAGAGAGCAAGACAAAAAAATGTGAATAATTTGAGATTTCTGAGCAGCTGTTAAGGAAAGGAGTGATGACTGGCCCTAAAAATAAAGCAGTGGAAGAGAAGACCTGATGCTACAGGTGGTCTGTGTTCCTACAAAGCACCATAAAGGGCAAAGCAGCCGTGTCTCTGCAGTCCCTGTTGGAACTGATCTGGAAATACCCACAATCAGGCCTGATTGTGTGTTGCAGACTGAGTTTTTCTGCCTGGAGAATGGCTCTCACAGGGATTTCCAAATCTCTAAAGCCCATCCACACAAGCCCATTAATTATTGTTGCTCCCCTGAGGACTGAGAGCCAAACCATTGATGGCACCAAAGATAGTTCCAAGACTGTTGCTTTTCCTTGGCACCAAATTTTCCTCCTGTGCTTCTGCTTTTGCCCTCAATGTGCTCACGAGCTGCAGGAGCTGTATTCAGGGTTGATGCCTCTCAGTTGACTGGCAGCAGGTGGGCACAGGAATGGTCTCTTCTCTTCCTATTTTTACACAATCTTTATTTTCTTACATTAGCGAGCTACTTTATTTGTGAAATAAAATTAGTGGCCCAGGTGCAATCTATTCCAGGACTTTCCCGGACAGCAAATTTTGACAGCAATTAATCTGAATGTCAAGGGTTCTGCTAACCAGTTTTCAGCTTTTTGTCCTCACCAGGAGGAGCTGAGCCACTGCTGTCCTGTTGCTTCCATATTTGCTGGAGAGCCCAGTCAAGAAAAAATGCACTTCTTTATCTCAGAGAGAATGCATCTATGGATTCACCAAAAATACACAAATAAGTGATAAAGCAAATGTTGAGAGGACAAAGACAAGGGAAGATGACAGAAGAATTAATCATTTCTTCCATTTTCCAAACAGCTCTGAGAGCCAGCTGTGACCCCTTTGCAGCACTCATCACGCTGCAAACAGTGATGTGTTTTAAAATATTATTCAGGCAAGAAAGGGTGTTCTATTAGTGCCCTAACTTTCCCAGCCCAATCTACGTTTTGCAGCAGACATCTATGCTTTCATAAAACTGCCTTTCTTTTTCCTCTCTTACTAGTCATAATCGTGCATAAATCTTTATTGCAGAAGTTTGCTACTCTAGTGAGACCACTTTCTGCAATTTAAAGAGCTGAGAAACACATTACATTGTTAGTCAAAAGGGCAGGAGATAAAAGGTTTGAGATTTCTAACTCAATTTGAGATATTCTATGCTTGTATTGTGCGATAATGCTAAGAGTAAAGTGTGGGTGGACACTGGGTTTGTAGTGTCAGAACTTCCCAGGGCCTCTTCCCAACAACACTGCAATAATTCACTTACTCTACAAGCTACCATGCAGAGAAGGACATTATGTTCCAAATCTGTAGGAGAAAACCATGACAGAACAAGTAAGGAAATGTTTTCTTCTGAGTGTGTTAAGGATTGAAGGCCAATTGAGTTTTCAGAGGAGTCAAAAGCAATATGGATCTCCTCAGCATCTTGAAATCCAGGTCCAATTATATTTTTTCTGTGGCAAACAGGCTGCTTTCATGTTTTCCAGAACATTGTTCTCCATTGCAAGTCAGGTTGCTTCATTATTTCTAGTGGGGAAAAGTATTTTGAGGGAGTTACGCAACCAAAGAAAGATCAGAGGGCAGCATTTCTTAGAAACATAAAAAACAATAAAAGTGTTCACATTTACAGAGGGCTGGACTTTTAGACTAATATCCGCATTTGGAAAGGAACACAGTGATCTTGTGGTAGGAAGATAGTGCAGCTTCTTACAAGGTAATGAAGTATAAACAAAAATTTCATACCAAGTTTCTCCTCTTCAGATTTAATTTGTGTTTCCCATGGTACTTGAGACTTTCCCTTTGTGGTACACCACAATGCTTGAGCCAAAGCTGTGGTACCTGAATGTCTGCTGGGATAAAGCTAAGGCAGGTTTTCAAGCAAGACTTTCCTCCATGGGTAGTTTGCCATATGCCTTTGCTGCCTGATTCCATTTTAGATCAGACTGAAAGAAGAGAGTGTGTGTGTGTGAATTTTAATTGTAGCTAAACCAGGAAATCACCTCCTCACTCCTTCAGTGGCCTTGTGTGCTGGATCAGTGCCTTCTGAAAGCATGCAAGTTCAAGGTTATACTTTCTGTTATCCATTGGTCCTTTAAATATTTTCCTCTTTTCCAGCTAGGTGGCATGCCAGAGCCCATAAACCTCTTAATATTCTAGCTTTACCACACAGCTTTTACAAACAAGGTCATAGAGAACAGAAGGAAAACATATAATTAATAATTATCAAGACTTACTGCTGTGTGGGCTGCAAGTCCCTGCTCAGAAATTAGAACCAAATTATTCCAGTCTTTAAAAAAGGTAGTTAAGATATCCAGCATACCTAAATTATCTCCTCTGAGAGACTACACCAGCCCCATTAACTCCCTGCATGTATTTTGCTCCATGCTAACACGTACCACATGCTTTAAATCACAGCAGCTGGTTCCTTCCCATTGCACTCACCTCACTCCCCACACTCCCTGAAATGCCTTTCCAGTTCCCCTTGCCTTGTCTCCTGCAGCCCAGCTCCCTGGTAATACCAGCTGATCTGGTACAGCCACACAGATTATTTAGCAAAGCAGAGAAAACATGGAAAATATTTCAAATATTTTTGAAATAGCTGCAAAAATAATAGTGCAATCCTAGTCCCTTTAGGAGTTCTCCAGGTTTGTTTCAGTCAGTGACATGAGAGGGAGCTGCCAAGCAAACTAAACCCTTATTCATGCTATTTCTAAGCACCTTGATTTGAACAGGATATGGTGGCAGTCTTTACCAAAATCTGAAAGTTACCCAGGGAATTATTAAGGATGTATAAATTTTAAGACAAGGAGGCACAAGTATATTACCTAATCTGATTGCATAATTCTGAATATTGACTTAGTCTCATGCTCCCCCAGCTTATCCAGCAATTTATTATTATGTAAAGAATTATTTTCTAGGCAAAAGTGTTTATATAACAATCTAGGACTTGTTCATTTACCAGTGAATTTCTTGAAGGAAATTTACTTTGGGTTTGGAAACTTTAAAAGTTGAGTATACATCCCCATAAAGGACATTTCTAAGGGGTGGGCCAACACTCTCCTAGAAAAGCTCTCCCTGAGAAGTCTGTCCTCTTCTTGGAAAGTAGCCCCTCTGTTTCAGATTTTATATATTCCCTCATCAAACATTGTGCGTGTCCTTTGCCCAGAGAAAAGGTCTATGGTTAGTCAAACAGCACTTCAAAGGCATCTATTCTCTCCTAGTAAATAATAAATTATTGACTCTAACATTGTGATATAAACATATTCACCTAAAAAATAATTACTTATGTTCTTCTGTCAAATAATAGAAGGAAATCAGATTAAGAGCATTTATTCCCTAAATAAAAAGTAAGATTGTATCCGAACATCTGTCACCAAAAAAAAAAATGTTTCTGGAACCCAGATCCATTTGTTAATTGTCTCCTCTCTGCCTGGAATGCAGCTGTTTAAGTAATTTCTGAAGTATCATCTGTGTCATTGACAGACATCTGTGCAGAACCGGTGATGTGCAGAGAATACTCCATTTATAGAGAGGCAATCGTGCCTTTCTTGTCTTCCCTCCTCCCACCCACAGCTCTTTGCAGTGATATCAGGGGAGTCCCAATCACGGTATTAATTTCTTTTTCAGCTGAAATGTACCCATAAAGTTTAGTCAAGAACAAATGAGTAAAGGAAAGTGAAGATCATTTTTCTTGCACTGAAAAATATTTTTAGATACCAACCATAGAGATTTCTTAATATTAGAAAAAGGATTTACTGAAATAGAAAGAACATAAAAATAACATTTTACAAATAGTATAACATTTATTATTTATCATAGCAGTCTTTGGGTAAAGGCCCAAAGCAAAATATTTGACTTTGAAGATGAAATGAAAGGGGGTGGCAATTATTAGAAAATCTTTTTTATTTTCTTTGTAAAACTTTTTGTTGAAATATAGCCTCTACCTAAAACAATCTTGCTGAAGAAAAATAAAAATAATAGTTTTAGTTCTTTTCAAATGCTCATAGAAGAAAGGAGAAACTTCTGTACAATGTTTCATAGATGAAAAGCATTTTATGAAGAGACCAATTCTATTTAATTGTCTATGGCTTCCTATGGAGCTAGGATGCTCCTATTCCACAGCAAGCGTCATAAACTTATCACAGTAGTTCTCATGTTCCAGCCCCAGAATAACTGCAATTGATTGAATGCTCCCTAGGGAGAGGAATAGGAAGGTTCTTGAGACACTTTGTAATGAAACACATACTAATTATAGTATTATTTAAGAGTAAAACATTTCAAAATGTACTTTATTTTACAGTGTGAGGGGCTATTCAAATATTAAAGATCATCTATTATTCACCTACAAAGAAAATGAGTTATTACTCTAAAATGGAATATACACAGCAGGGCAGAAAACTCCAATGTGACATAGTTGTGAATGTGAAGGCATTCTAGCTAGTAACTGTTGTTTCTAGGAATCCTGTGCTTGACAGCAGGCTTTATATGGGCACATATATGTGGAGGGAATTTACAGATTTTGTGCTTACTTTTGTCTTCAGAATTTTATTTTTGCTTAATTTTCTGCATTACGTAAAGTAAGAAAATTCCATATGCTGGTTTGTGTGTCACTGCTCAGAATAGCAAAGGATCTAACGATGACTTTGAGGAAGTCAGGGTAACCTGGGGTGCTCATGGCTTTGCTGAGTCTCAGCCAAGGACATTGCACAAAATTAGCCAATTCACTATTCAACAATTTAATTTATGCCAGTGTTGGTATTTGTAAGTTTTTCATAGGCACAATCTATGCTAACACCTCCAACTTCCATTAGAAATACTTCTAAATAAAATGAGATACTTGCAAAGATCAAGAAATAGAACTGTTTTTGTGAATACCTATTCTGTAAAATATCTTAGCTCAGTTTCTGTCAAGGTTAGAGTTAGCTGTAGGCATTGCAGAGCCTCCTAACTGGGATGAGGATCCTCCACAATTAGCTGAAAATTTTTCTGCAGTGCGGGTGGGATGATCTGTTGGGTTTTCGTGGCCTAAGAGAGGTATCAAAACACTTAAAAATACTCTTCATTGCCATCCAAGCTCTGCTGAAAGGCAGTACTGCAGCTGCCTGTTCTGTAGACTCACTTCATGCTATTCATGTCCAATGTTTTTGCATCTCATGCAGTCAGGCTTGGTTCTGCTTCTGCTTGAGGCCGGGCTGGAGAGGGCGCTGGGCAGCCTGACCCAGTGGGTGCTTCCCTGGGGAGCGGGTGTGGAACAAGCTGATCTTTAAGGTCCTTTCCAACCCAAACCAATCTATGATTCCATGATCAGCAGAATCAGGCTTGCATTGGTAACTCCACCAAGGCCCTGTATAAACCCTCAAAAGGAGAGCAATTCATTATTTCAAACCTGACAAACCCTCCAGCAGACTGATCTGTTTTCTCTCAAGCTAAATTATCCAAGAGCCCAATGTGACTTCTTTGACATGATTCAGTCTACTTACTAAGGCAAATTTAGGCACAACTTTTGAAAGTCTGAAAAGAAACCCTGACAAGTGTTCACAACTACTGGTGCTCTTGGGAAAGAAAAGCAGAGTCTGACTAGATATCAGCTTATTTAAAAGCCCACATGGCAGAGCACGTCACAAAGACAGTCCTGGGCTCCAAAGCAGCACTGCCCCAGCAGAAAGAATGCCAGGGAAACATTTAGCAGAGAACAGCTTGAGGCTAAACTTTGTGTTAATTTGCTTGCCTACTTCAATCTTCTCCTTTTACTGAAGGCTTTTACAAACACTGCATTTGTCAATGTCAGACATAGATAAAATACACAGCAGACAGGACAGAGATTAGTGGAAAACTGGCCAAGGGTTGCTCCCTCCATTCAGTCAAGTCCTTGTGTCTTGAAGCATGACAGCTTAAATTTTTTAAAGCAGTTATGTAAAATTGAGACTGTGTTTGTGTCCCCTGCAGCAGCAGGTGACTCTGCTCTCTGCCCTGGCCAGGAAGGCTCATCTTCCTGGCAGGGAGCAGAGAGAACATCATTTAAATTAACTCCTTGGCTGCCCATGAAGAGCTGTTCCACAGCAGGCTGGGAAAGTGCCACACCACTTCTGAAGGCAAAACCACCTGCTCATGATGAAGGACAAAAAGTCCGGTTTAATCCACTGTCCATGTGTGTGGTGCTCTCTGGTTCCATGCCCTTCTTCCTAAATGATGAGGCCACAGGTATACTTGAAAGCCAGGGGGCAGATAGATGAATTTGCTGTCATCTTTTTTTTTTATTTTAGTTTGTGTCAATTTTACTTTATTTTGCCAACAACCTCAAGAAGGAGTTTACTTGCTGACCTTTCTCAGATGTGTTGTTACATGTCTAAAAATCAATTTCTAGTGTTATCTGTTGTCTTCTTTTTTTTTTTCCCCTCTCCTGTAGCACTTCGAAATGTGTAGGCTGCGGAAAGATAAGTGATATAGGTTTGCTGGACTGACACAAATGTAACAGGGACACAATTTATGACTCAGCTCATTCATGGTAGATTATATGCTCTTGAGATACTCGATGATTTATAGCTGATGTAAATTGTGATACTTACTGTGCCATTAGCAAAGCCATTATCTCTGTCGTGAAAACTTAGAATCAATATATGTCAGCAGAGACAGAAACAGTATTGTGAGTTTGCTGATAAAAATGGGTTTGTGGAGAAGCATTCTAGGATTCCATTTGACACGGCTTTTTCAGAATTCTGAGAACAGCAATTTTACAAATTAAAATACTGAATTCAGGTAGTTATGTCCTTTGGAATTATTAGGTATGTGGTAATGGCCAGAGTGCTTTAGCAGCCTCTCTCAAAAAAGAATTTTGCAAGTCACAACCAGGAAAAACTAGCCTGTAACATGGTAGTGCCAGCCATTCTCTAGATAATAACAAATATTATGTTGAAATATTACTTTTATAATTAAAATTAATTCCCAGAATTAATTGTTTTATTCTGGAATTGAAGAAAATGTATTTTTGGAGAAAGGCAGTACTAATTAGAGCCTCTCTCTCTGAAGAAGAGGATCAGCACATACCTTTAGGCCACTGAGAACAGGCTGGGTGTCATGCTGGACATACAAGGCAAACATCTGAGCTGGAGCTATAGTGAACAAGCACTGACTACAGCCAGTTCACAGTAAATAGTCACACAAACTACTTGTTCAAAGTCATTTTAAAAATAATTGTTCTTCAAGTGACAGCTCTAAAGATTTACTTCACTAAATAAGCCATCTTTTAAGATTGCTCACTGTGGTTTTTTTTTCAGGAACTGTTATTTGTACAGGAGAACAGCTGAAAGAACCACCTGCCCTTTCTCAAAGATGTTGCTGAGGTCTTGGGTTGAACGGCTCTCAGAGCTCTGGAGCAGTGGATGTGGCACTCTAGTCTAGCTTACTCTGGAAACAGTTAGCAACCATGAAATGCTGATCTCTCTCACATTTCTCACTTGTAATTTGATACGAACAGCATTTACCGTGCAACAAGTCAGGATTTTCCATAAGGCTCTTAATAGCTTCACAGTCGTTATGTTTGGCCTGTGCACCAGTTCCTTCCCCCACATCTTGCCTGACTGGCTCACCAGTCCCAAACGGGCTCAAACAAATCCCAAATTGCTATGGTGTCTACCCTTGCATCTCAAACGTTCTTAACATCCCCACACCTAGGCTGGCTAACCAAAACATTTGCTTTAATCATGGTCTCTAATTCACCATCTTCTAGTTTCACACAGTGTTGCTGTTATAGGATTAACACTGCCAGAAAATTGCACAGTATTCCAGGTTTGAAGAGAGCTCTGACAGTCTCCAGGCCACTTCCCGCTAAAAGTAGGACCAGCTAGAGCAGGTTGCCTAGGTTGCCTCCTGTTGAGTTTCAGTGTTTCCTAGGATGGAGACTGCACAATCTCCATAGGCATTTGTGTCATTATTTGACCTTCCTCACACTGAAGATTTTTTTCCTACTAATTTTTGTAATTTTCCTTATCCCTTTTCACTGCACCCCTGTGAGCAGAGATTGGGTCTGTCTTCTCTGCACCCTCCCATTAAACAGTTGTGGACAGCAATAAACTCTCCCCTTCGCCTTATCTTCTGCTGAGAAAAACAGTCCCCATGGTTTTTCCTTGTACTCCAGCCCCATGGACATCTTGTGGATTGGAGCTGAACTTGCCCCAGAAGGTCCATATCTTTATTATACTGGGGAGCCCAAAACTGGATGCAGAACTTTCAGCACAACCTCATAAATGCCAAATACATGGGAATAGTATTTCCTTGGATGTGGTTTTACTAAAACTGTTCAGGATGTGATTGGCTGCCTTTGCCACAGGGATATACAGCTCACTGATATTTAACTTCTAGCACCAAATTGAGAGCTCCCTTTTTGCAAGGTTGCCTGCTAATCGCTGAGTCCCTGGCCCAGTTGGTTGCAGGGATTCTCCCTTCCCAGGTGCAGGATTTTGCACTTCCCTTTTCCGAACTCCATGAAGGTCCAATCAATGCATTGCTCCAGTCTAGCAAGATCTCCCTCTACACAACTTGGCATCAGCTGATCCTGAGTAGTGTGCATTGTCCTATCATCCAGATAATTTAAAGACATAAAACAGTTCTGTCCCAAATATGAATCCCTGAAGGCTTATCACAGTGACCATCAACTACGTGCACATTGTAGCATTGATTAAAATCCTTTAAGACACATAGTCCAGGCAATTATCCATTCGCCTTATTGGTTATTGTCCGCTTAGCCAAACGTATCTCACCAATTTGGCTCTCGAGATACTTGGGAAACCACACCAAGGGCTTTTGCTAAAGTCAAAATATACAGCATCCACCATCCCTCCTCCCTGTGAGTCATCCGTCTCCTCACGGAAGGCAATCAGTTTCATCAGGCACAAGATGCTGCTGTAACTCCATGCAGGCTGTGTCCAGTCACCCTTTTGGGATCCAAGCACCAGGACAGGACCTCCAAGAGGGCTCACTCCATAAACTTTGTCATGCCCCTGCAAAGCTGCTGTAGAGCAGCCACATGGTGATGTTGGCCCACTCTGGTGTTGCTAGAGACACCCCATCTGGAACATCTGGCTTCTACATGCCCTACTTGCTTGAGTGCTCCCTTACTCTGCCTTCCTCTCCTCTGGGTATTGCTGCAGAGGAGACTGCAACCAGCCTCAAGAGCAGAGAGTCTGAAAGCAGTCTTGCACAGTAAAAAAGTCAAAAAGGCACTGACCGCCTCCACCTTGCCTGTGTCCTTTGTCCCTCAATCTCCAGCTGCCCTTAGGAGCAGGCTCACAATTTCTTTGGTTTTCCTTTCTCAATTCTGTTATAGAAGCTTTTCTTCTTGTCCTTCACTTTCCTTGCTAATTTAAACTCCAGCTGCTCTTCTGGTACCTCTCTGTTTTCTTATACTACAGTAAATTAGAGAAATTCATCCCATTGGTAGTAAGAAAAACTCTGAGGAAGAACTCACTGGAGCCATTCACACAAGGGAAAAAGCCATATGCATCTAAATCTTTCAAGACTTGGGACCAGCAAACAGATGGAAAGTCACAATTTCCAGATGCCAACCCTCCATGGAAGATTTCAAATCCTCAAAGAAAACAGCTCATAGAAAATTCATTTTGTAAGAGACATCAGTGAAAGAAAAATCATTGTTCACTTCTGTTACTGTGCAGCTCAAATCCTTTCCCAAACTCTGACTCTTGCTCTATATTTTTAACTCTCAATGCACACTAATTACCAATTGTATTTTAACGTTCTGTCAGCACATTATATCTATTTTCTATTAAGAAAACTTTTGGTTTTTTTCCCATGGCACATTTAGATAAGCACTTAATTAATTAAGCTGCCCAGAATTGAATGCAGATGATTGGAAGTGCTACCACTTCTGTCAAGTATGAAACATCATTGTTTAGAAGATGTAAGACAGCTCCAAAAAAAAGCCAAAAACCCATGGTTGAGCACAAACTAGAGGGACAAAGCATCATGTCCTTTAAATCCTTGCTCTTTCAGGACTTTGTAGGAGAATCTTGGTGCAAACAACATTTTGGGAAACGGTAGGGGTGTCCTCTTAGACTACACAATAAAAGACTACAGTATTTTCAGCATGCAAATATTAAATCCCTACAAGAAGATGAATTGTGTTTTCAATCTTTCCTTTAAAGATTTTAGTTTGCTGCCAGGTATTAATTTTCATATTTCATGTGAACTATGCTGTTAGTCATAGAGGGTTCAACACATTCACTGTCTTTGCTAAGAGAAATTTTTGACATTTTCTCATTAAATATAGCAGGTATGAAAATAGCAGAAAGAGAAAACATTGACTATCAAAGGAGGAATGGACTCGTGCATTTTTTTCAAGTAACCCTCCAGACTGAGGTTGTCACTGTAGAGCTAAGAGTAGAGTTCATATCAGGTCTCTTGCCAAAATTCTCTCCTCTTCCCTTTGATGGCAAATGTTTTATCTCTTTTTCTTTTGAACTTTTTGCAATGATGCATAAGGAAAGTGTTCCAATTTAGCTTCATTTTCCACAAAACAAAGCACACACCTAGTCACACATCTGTTCCTTGGTATATTTATACCCAGAGCCAGCCTGGCTCCTCCTTTAGTCCCTGCCTTTCTCTTCCTATGGCAGGGATTTGAGGCAGCAGGTCTTCAGGTGGTACAGTTTAAAATGGCAAATGGAACATTGCTTTGAAGCTGTTCATTTATACATCCCCTCTTGCACTGCTGTACATTGCTCCTGTGAAATGCTCCTCTGGGATAATATGACTGTTACCTTCTTGGTTTCCTACATCAAGCACATTTTTCTGGCTCCTGAAGCCTCTTCCCACATCAGCTTGAGAATCACCTTTCTGTTTCTCATTTCAGGTGGTGTTTTGGCCTATGCCCTCTTCCATTTAAACACTCAAGAGCTCTATCACAGTTTCATGTCTCTGTTTTACCACAGGTGAATTTTACTTCTTACACGCTGTCTTGACACGGGGAGCAGGGCTCTTCCAGTTCCTACACTACATAATTACTGTTCTTTAATTCCTGCAAGAATTATCAGGAAATTATTTCTATATTCACATATACGACAGCCAGTTCTTTTTGGGAGTAAATGTTCCTTCTGAATAGTTGCATATGTTGGTGATTTCCACCCTCTGCACCAGCAGAGCCAATCAAGTCTTAGGCAGTCTTATGTGTCCTTTGAGATCCTGGGAAATCTAACTTTGATGAGGAGACATTCAGTGTTTTCGTTCTTTCTTTTGGAGCCTCCCCCACTGTCCTCTTGACACCAAGGACATTTCACTCAATCACCCCAAGAGAAGGACCTGTCACCTTCAATTCTGCCTGATCTGTCTTTGTTTCCTGAGCTGTCACCTAATGGAACACGAGCCAAACAAACTGATCTGGAAATGCCTTAATATGGAAGTCTTCCACAGCAGGCATCAAACCCAGATCAGCCATTATGGAAACCAATATTTTCATGTGTGAAATCATCTCTCTCCAGCTAAAGCATCCCTTGGGCACTCCTTTGTCCTGGAAGCTGGTCAGGATTTAGGTGCTCTGGTGCTACCAAATCTGCTGCTGGTGACCTCAACATGGGAGAAGGGGGACACTGTGCCTGTGGTCTCTGTGCTGATGTAGGTCTTTCCCCACCCAAGTTAAGCATTCCTCTTTTGGACTTCCTTTGCTTTTGGCAATGTAAACACTTGAATAGCATTGCAAACACCAGTCAACTAAAAGTAAAGGCTCTGAAAAGTTTTGACATTGGGGGAGGGTTGAAAAATCGTGTTAGGGAACCATTGTTATTGACAGAAAAGACAAAGCTGAATTTTGACCAAAGTTTCTCCATCTAACACATAGCAGAGTAAAAATGGTGTGTACAGGGACAGCCCCGGGTTCTGGACAAAAGGCACCAAATACTCTTTCACCTATAAAAGGAGGCAGAGAGCAAGGCAGCACATGAAGCCCCACATCCTTCAAGGTTTCTGTGGTCGTTTGCTCACGGGGGTGTGCCTGGAGGCCCTTTGATCCTCTGGTGACCGTGGGGAAGCCACTCTGTGCCTGCACCGTGGTGAGAGGCCGGGCCTGCCTTGCCTATGGAAGTGCTGTGTGCATGGGCTGGGCTGCCAGGTGAGCAGGAGGCAGGGTAAGAGAGCAGCCAAGCCCCAGGCCTCCGGGTGGGTTATGCAGAATATGGCTGCTGGGGCAGGGAAAATGGTGCTGGTGCTTTGCTTGAGGGACCTGATATGCACACCAGTAGGGAGAGGGTGCAGGTAGGAGGAAGTTCTTGGAAAAATCCATCCAAAAGGCTTTAGGTGTGACAAGTGGCAAATTCCCACTACACACATACCGTTCTGTTTTGTGAGGAATGGTGTAGGGTCACCCCCACTTTTAGCCAAACACCAATTGCTCCTAGCGACAAAGAAAGGCGGCTTTTTGCAGGAGTGCAGCTCCACACTCCCTTGGCTGTGCCTGTACAGCTCAACTCTAAATATGGCACTGGAGGGTTGCTTTGCAGCAGAAAGTACAGAAGGAACAAGAAAAGAACATCCCCTGAAATTTAGGGGAAGACTGCAGCAGGGCAGCTAATCCCACTTGAAAGGATGGGCTCATGTCCAATTACACAATTTTTTCCAATCCACTGGGAAAGCCATTATACTGATGGCAGTCAGATTGGTACAGCCACGGCAATCTTGAAAGTATTTAGGAGATCTTTGGTTAAATGATCTACTGCACAAAGACTGAAATTGCTTCTCTAGGAAACCCTACCATGGATAGTTTTTTAATTAAAATGAGCTAATATGAGATTTTTAATTGTAAAATCACATGAAAGGGAGAAAAAAGTGAGTGATATGAGAAAGGGAAAACACCGCTTTGTTTTCTCTATTGACTGATTATAAACCTACTGTTTTTAAAATCCCTTTGCTTCCCCATGTAATCAGGTTGATTAAAATCCTCTAAAGAAATAAAGCAGCTGCACAGACCTCCAAAATCACATTCTTCTCTATTGCGTGTGCATTGTATTCTTTTCAACAGCTTTGTTTCCAAATTATTCTTTTCCCTTCATTGCCTCTGCAAGTCTATTACTGGATTTATTAAAAGAAAGCTGAATAAGCATGCTGAATACAGCTACAGTGATTGCCTCAACACATGTTGTTCGTGCAAGGACTACTGTGCAAGCAGGTTTGAGCTGCTAGCTGTCACTGAACTGAGGCAGAACAAAGGAAAACCCAGATGAAAGGATGAAATCATTCCTTAAAGGAAGGTTCCATAGTTTGCACTTCTATCATACACTGAAGAGCTAAAATAATTATTAAGCTGAAGTCAGACCATGACATTTTACTTCAACCCAGGCTAGGAGAAGAAATGTTCCTAGCTTGTCTCTAAAATGACCTGACACCTCCTCACTGTCAGAGGCTGGGATGAGGTTGTGCTGCCGCGTGCTGCTGCTGCAAGCTGTGCCTTCCAGGGAATTAGCTCATCTGGGGTGACTTGGGAAAAGGGCACCCTGCTTGCTTCCCACGCCTGCTTGGTGGTGAGTTGCCTGGCTGTAAGGGGGAGTGTTGGAGCCCAGGAGGCTTTTCAGCCTTGCCAGAGGTGTCAGAGACTGTGGATTGATACTGAAAATGCCTGTGGCTTTGATTTTAATCCATGAAACAAGTTATCAACTTTGTATGAAGAATTTCAGGTCACAAACTTAGATAGAAAAATAGTAGTAGTTATAAGTTAAAAGAAAAAATTTAAGTGTTTGTCCAGAGGGGTTTGAAGCTCTGTACAGGGGGTTTGAACATCTGTACAGGGGGGTCTGAGGCATAAGATGGAGAATTTTTACACATGGCATATTATCTCTTCTTCTTCTTCATAACCTCCATCTTCTTGGTGATGTTGGCACTTTTGGATTGGCTTAGAATAGCAAGACATTGTCTAATGTAGATGATAGAGATTGGAAAGCAGTTGTAATTAAAGGTTACGTAGGTGATAGTATAAAGGGATGAAGCTAACCTGGGGTGGGCAGTGTGTCTCTGGAAGCCTCGCTGTGCTGTCCTCGGCAGGGCAGAGAAATCTACTTTTGATAAGGAACTAATAAACTGCCTTGAGAACACGAGCCGATGACTCCAGACTTCTCTTTTCAGCAAGGCGGGTTGGAAAACGGGACTTTTTGTACACTGTGGGGTCGCCCGGGACAGGGAAGATCTCCACAGGGGAGCAGGAGTAAGGAGAGGTTGGTGCCCACCTCGCACATTCCGTCACCGTGTGCACACAGCCACACGGGATTTGCTCCCATGCACGGCAGGGAGGGCAGTGCAGGAACCCTGGCAGGAGCCCTGCATGAATGCACAAGTCCTGGCAGCTGAGGAGGTGGCACACCAGTCCTGCCACTCTGTCACTGCTTATGCAAGGCAAGGTGTGCCCAGTGCTTAAACAGACCTCTCTGGGCCGAGTCCCTTCCTCCTCCCCATTCCATCAGGTTTCTCACAGGCAGGCTTCCCTAAGGACGCAGGAGGTTTAACTGAATGGGGCTGTGCCTGGCACTGCAAAATGTGCATTGTACCCACTGCTACAGTGGGAACTGGTGGTGCAGCCACAGGTGACACCTCAGGGAAGGGGTTGAGCCACCACCACCACTGGAGGTATTTAAAAGATGTGTGGCTGTACCATTTAGGAACATGGTTTAGTGGTGGACTTGGCAGTGTAGGGTGACTATCTTTTGCAGCCTAAAGGATTCTATGATTCCTCTCTGGGCAGCAGCAGGGTGCCCTGTTTCCTACCAAAGCCTCCTTCTGTCTGCACTCCCCACAGTGGTGAGTTTTGTTCCTTGCTCATCCCATCCAGCACTTTGAGTCATCTCAAAACAAAGGGAAAGACACAGCTGCAGGCAGAGGCAGTTCTGCAGGGCTGCAACATTGCTGGAATTTGCACAAGCAAGATGCAAGTGCTTTTATTACGGGCCTCAGTCAGCACAATAGCTCAAGTCTTCCTACCTTTTTCACTAGTCCAAGAAAAGTACTTTAGTTCCTTGTTCAGGTCAATAGGTTTGTTTGTTTTGTCAGGCAGTACCATTTTAATGCAAGTTACACAGACAAGCACAGACTTTTTCTTGCTGAGCATCTTTGTGTGCCTGTGGTGAATCACCCGTCTCCTCCCCAGCCACCCTGCAGCCCAACAGCACTGACCTTGCCACGGGCACCGACAGCTTCCCCTGTCACTCCAGTAACACAAAACTTCTCTGTCTCATCATGAAGACCAAGACATTTAGGAGAGATAAAAAAAAAAAAATTTACAGAGACAAAAATATTTCTGACCTTAGTGTCATAAATAAGCCTACGCTTAGTTTGATAGAACATATAAAGTTTATTTTAATGATTAATAGAACCATATCTGGAAAGGGCAAGTTGAAAAAGCTACTTTGCAATTCTGAAATGGTGATAAAGTCATTCCTCAAATGTTTAAAATATG
This sequence comes from Bombycilla garrulus, assembly GCA_013400315.1. Taxonomy (NCBI): domain Eukaryota; kingdom Metazoa; phylum Chordata; class Aves; order Passeriformes; family Bombycillidae; genus Bombycilla; species Bombycilla garrulus. Next base: position 229,820 of record VXBU01016241.1, read on the forward strand.
AAAATGGAGTGTCTGCTAAACAAGAGCAATTAGAGTAAGTCCTATGCAAATGACTGAGGACAGGGCAAATTCTGAAAATACCAGAGGCTAGAAACTTCTTTTTGTCTAGAAGAAAATGTGTGTCCCAAATAGTTTTAAATCAGTAAATTTTATGTGCTATTATCCAGATGGAGTAACATGCTGGCCCCACAGACATTAATCACTCAGTGAACTCACTGAGGTCAGAGTTTTACCCTGAGACTCATTTTTAAAAAAAATAATTCATATTTCTGACATTTTTATATACACTCAAATAGCACTGACTTACAGACTTCCTGCACTGTGTCCATATATATACATAAAATCATTTATAGCAGTAATTGTACTAATGCTTTGTAAAATCTTTTACTGATTTACAACACTAAAGGGTTTCTAATTTCTCTTTGTCATCCTATTCAGATGTTACTCTCTATTTTGCTCTCTTCTCTCCAGTGCAAACTACCCAAGGCCTGTTCTAGCAGAATGACATGAAAGTGCATATGTTGTCTGATGAAGAGCAGCCCTATTTCACAAAACACAGATGTTTTTGAGATGCAGCAGCACTGCATTGTTTTGCAGCACAGACCTACAAAAGCACCTCTTTATTCATTTAAAATTCCATGATATGGAGAGTGGCTGATTCATATGATGTGTTCCTTGGTGAAAAGAGCAAAAAAGATGTATAAAACTAGAAATCAGTGGCAGTATTGCAGCCTCTTTGAGTGCTCTAGACACCCAAGAGAAAGCAAATAGTCCCTCAAGCCCCAGGGCTGATTGGGGTGAGCTCTCAGAAGACAGCGCTGTGTCCCCCACCAAAGGACTGAGCTGTGACACCCATGTGCCCCAGGAAGCTACGAAGGCAGACAGGTCTCTTGCACTCGGGCTTTTCTCCCAGCAGAAATAATCTGCCAAGTTATAAACCATTCCCCTAACCCTGTCTGGCAACTTCATATCCTACAATAGCTTTTTATTTCTTATTGCATATCATGACTCAAACTCACATGCTTGTGTTTCCCTAATTGTCGTATTTGAGAATGTAATTTTTTTCCTGCTTCTACCCAAATACTCTCTCAATGCCAAGAAGATGTGACATCATATTTTTTCAGATTTCTATACTTAAATGGCTGCTACTTACATTTCAGAAGAGGACTATGCATTGTCCATATCAAACAACTTAACTGGTCATTACTCACAGCAGCACTGGTATGTTAAATAAACTTTGTGGTAGAAGAAGTTTAAGATCCCTTTTGAAGCCTTTCCCTAAGCTTTGTTTACCAGTTTGGATGGTAGATTTGGATGTGATAAAATTTTTAGAGACGTGTTAGAATGTGCCGTTCACAACCACAGTTAATATATGCAGCTGTGTATGTGTCTAACCTCATACATAAAAGTGTTCCAGCTTTGGTGCTTATGGATTATTAAAATTATATCATTATATCTTTTTCTTTGATCACAATTTAGTGTAACACATTATCTTGATTCTCAGTAATTTCCAACTTTGATGTTATATTTAATAAAATATAATGCTGTGCTGAAGAATCCCTCGGGTATCTTTAATTTCTTTTCTTTTTTATTAATATATATTACACTGTAAATGGGATTAAATTGTCTGATTAGTGAAGCAGGCACTCGCTGCAGCAGTTAAACCCTGAATTCCTCAGGGTGTGCTATAGGCATTGCTAAACCATCTTTCCAAGGTGCTGATAAACCCATGAGCATTAAGCCTAACATTTCCCTTGTGCTGAGGCTGTTTTCATGCTCTGACCCCAACCTTTGCTTTGTTAATTTATCTTCCTGCACAGAAACCTTTGCTTTTGCCCTTAGAAATGTCGTAAGGCCGCACTGTAAAGCAGGAGACAGAACTGAGGAAGGTTTTTGAGGACACCCTGGCACCCCAAACCCAAGAGCTGTCTGGAGAGTGGTCTGCAGGGGCTGCATCACCACAGAGCATCATCCCAAAGATGCAGCAAGACCAACATCACCCATTGTCCCCACCAGCGGGAATTGCTCCCTGATGCTCACGGGCACGGTGCTGCCTTGAAGGGTGCCGGTACCACTGCTTATGCCAGCCAAGATGTGTCAGGAACGCTGGCCAGGGCAGAGCCCAGGAATGGAGCACTTAGCCCAGAAAAGCCCAGCTGGTGACGGATGGCACAGTCCCTGTGCCCAAACAGCCCTTGAACAAGTGCTCGGTCACACCCGTGAAGTGCCTTGTGTGCTGAGCTGGAGTTCAAACCCAGGCACAGCACAAGAACTGTCCTATCAAAAACTCCTCTGGAAAACACTAAAAGCAGCTGAAAAGCTGAGAGAGGTGTGGACTTGGGGAAGAGGAAAAAAGGGGGCTGACGGGCAGGTGATCTTTTCTTACTCTTTCTTTCAATGGCTTTTGGTTGAGACAGCTCTACCATCCCGTTCAGCATCCTGACCTCATCCACAACAGCTCATCAGGTGCTCATTTTAATTGCCTCCAGCAGGGTAATGAGGGCAAGTGCAGCCTATACTCTGGCTGACCATGCCTACACAACTCTCTGAGAGAGGAAGGCCTTCTTGGCCTGTCAAGTAGTAAAAGTAGTCTTGAGAACTTGAGGCCACACCATTATGCTCTTTATTGCATCTCATTAAGACTACATATTATAGAAGTAATATTGTACAGTTGGACAGTGCCAAGCCAAGCAGGTTTTGCCATACTGCAAGCATAGGAACATTCTTCATCACTTTGGCTTTATTTGCTAACACAATTGTCTTTAACAGAGTCAATCAATGTACTATGCAAGTAGAAAAATTCCAATGTACCAGTAAATAAAAAAATCAGATTAAAAAGACTTAAACACATAAGATCTTTTAAATCACTCTAGTTCTGCCTCCTGAGTTGTCTAGCTTTTAACATTTCACTGACAGATACATGTATATATATGTATATGTACATAAATTAAACATTGTTATGAGCTTGTAATTGAATAATACTCAATGAAAAGTTATATATTCAACCAGTTAGTGGCATGATAGTGTTCCTACCTAAAGAATAGTGAAGTCCCCCTGCACAGGATACGAGGCAGAGTTTTATAACTCAGCTGAGTTTTTTGGTCCTTCAGTGTCCAGACCCAGCTTGGACATCATTCATGTACCTAAGCAGTTTACACAGGTGAATAGCACAGCTGCCTTTTCGGAGAGCTAAGTTCTCCACAATATGATCAGCAGAAATATTCACAGTGTATAAACTGGTGGTTTAGCATTTCAGGCTTAACAAACAAACAAACAAACAAAAACCCCAAACAAACAAACAAAAAGAAGAAAGTGAAAAAAAAAAAGAAAGAAAAAAAAAGAAAAAGAAAGTTAGACTAGATTAGCCAGAATAGGTTTCCATATTTCTAGGACCTGAAGAAGGAGACATGGGACAGGAGTAGAGGCTGTTTCTTTTTGTCTACACAGTAGAAAAATATCTCCTCAGATTTACAAAAGTAAAAATATTTCATTCATAGAAGACACTTCCCCTCCTGGTCACTCAAAAAGAAGTAGATTACTGAACCAACAGGAAAAAACATTTCACAATATTACTGACAATTAACAAAATAATTTTAAAGCGTTGAGAAAAGGATGGTGAAGGATTTTTTTGCACAGATGTAATAAGTGAACCTGAGAGCAAGGCAGGAAGGCACTGCTGGCACAGACCCAGGAGACACAATACAAAAACAAAGCTCAGCCAGGCGGTCTGATACAACAAAGGCAATGGGCAGAGCCCTCACGAACCATCACTAATGTCTGGGCTGTCTTTGATGACAAAAGTTTTAAGAACTTGTTTAATTACCTTCTGCTTTGCTTTCCAAATGGTACCTAAGCCACTCATCCAAAGTGAACTGTATATTGCATTATCAGCTCTTTGGTTGGAGGTAAAAAGCAGCAAGTGAGGCAGGCCAGGTTCTTCTGTGAACACAGGCAAGACCTAAACCCCAAACTTGAGAACCTGAGTCAACAGCAAGATTTTGCTGAATTAAGACATTACTGATGAACGTACCAGTCAGCAGCAAGGACTTCTGGCTTCCCCCTGGCAGTGTGTGGGTACCCTCACAGCTGCCAAAATCAGGGTACAAAATCTGGTCATGACCTCTCTTCCTCTCTCCTAGTGTCCCAAAGCACCCAGCTCCCTACGCTCCCCCCAGCCCAGAACCTGTCCCCTGCCTGCTGCAGGAGATGGCCTAGCAAGGATGAAAGCGTTTGTGTGGTTCCTGTGCCATTGGGAACATGCACACCACCGTGCAGAAATCCTCGGTGTTAAACATGACAGAGCTGAGCCAAACAAGGAGCAGGAAGAGTGACATTTAAGGCAAGAAATGGCGAACATTTGAGAAATTCCTATCCAGTACAGAGGAACAACTTCATAAATCACAAAATGTCCCACTGGAAAACCATGAGAGAGGAATTCTTGCAAATGCATCTCTGATTTGAGAGATAAAATTAGAAAACCCAGAATTAGCTATTGTGAAATTGTCTTTGCATATTCTAGTAATTTAGAAAATTCAGATAAGTGCCTGAGTTGATGTCCTGATTTTTCTGAGGACAACAACCTTATTGGTACTACCTTTAGTTGAGCCAGGATGTCAACCCTGAACTTTGTGTTGCTAATCTAAAGCAGCCAACATCAAGTCATATCAGTGCTCACACGAGAAATGAAGTTAATACATACTCAATTTGCTAAGGAACTTTCCCACTAGGCAGCAAACAGTATCCCTTTGCTAAGACCCATACCATTTGTTTCAGGAAAAGCTCTATGAAAATACTGCCACCAATATTTATATGAAAAATACCTCCAGGAAAAAAATATTAGTAATTACAATCTAAATTATAAGCTGTAATCCATGGAACTCAGGAACTGAGCTGGCATGAAGGAAAATGTTTTCCTCTTGAAAAAACTTTGACTTTTTCGGGGAAAAATTGATAAAAGAATATTCTGGTCCCATATCACAATATTTTGTTTCTAAAAAGTGGCAATACGGCCAGAGGACAGGAATGTCTGCTTCCTTCTCTCTGGAAGGCAGTTTGAGATCCTGTCCTTTTCCATAAATTATGCTTCCATTATGTCCTTCTCCTTTCTAAAGACACATAGGAAAATAACCCAATTTGTTTCAGTTAGTTAGCTTCAGTAAACCTTCTTCGGCCTTGACTGTTGGACAATCATAGAATCATAAATGATTTGGGTTGTAAGGGGTCTTAAAGATCATCTCATTCCAACCCCCTGCCATGGGCAAGGACACCTCCTTGCACTTCTACCAGATTGCTCAGAGCCCCATCCAACATGGCCTTGAACATTTCCAGGGAAGAGGCACCCACAACTTCTCTGGGCAGTCTGTTCCAGTGCCTCAGCACCCTCACAGTAAAGAACTTCCTCCTGGCATCTAATCCAAAACTTCTCTCAGTTTACAGCCATTCCCCTTGTCCTGTCACTAAACACCCTTATGAAAAGTCCCTCTCCATCTTTCTTGTAGACTCCTTTCATGCACTAAAGGCTGAAATTTAGATCACATCAAAACCTTCCCTTCTCCAGACCTCACCCTGCTGCCCTCAGTGCTTTGGATGCAGCCAGGACACTGCTGGTTTTCTGGGCTGTGAGTGCCTGTTGCTGGGTCATGTCTGGCCTCTTGCTCACCAGCCCCCCCAAGTCCTTCCAGGCAGGGCTGCTCTTGATCTGTTCATCCCAGCCTTTGTTGGTACAGACCTCTGTTGCCCAGACCTGGGTGCAGCCCTTGCACTTGGTCTCGTTAAACCTCATGAGATTGCCACGAGCCACTTCTCAAGCTTGTCCAGGTCCCATTGGATGCCATCCCATCCTTAGGTGTGGCAACAACACCACTCAGCTTGGTGCCATCTGCAAGCTTACTGAGGGTGCACTTGATGCCTTCATCAATGTCATTGCTGAAGATATTAAAGGGCACTGCTGCCAATACAGACCCTGTGGGGCACCACTTGTCACTGATGGCCATTAGGACTCTGAGCCATTGACCATCACCCTCTGGATGTGACCCTCTAACCAAGTCCTTATCCAACAGTATTTGACCAATCCTCGTAAAAAAAAGTTTATCTTACTAACATTTATATATTGATAAAATAAAGTTATAGCTTATAAAAATTATATTTTTGTATATATGTATATACACATGGAGACCAATATGGATTTGTATTCATTAAATAAGTCTAAAGAAACTCCTTTTGAAATCATTCCACCATGTAAAAATGAAATAATGCAGAAGGTATAAATATATACACTTACATAGGTACCTTTCTGTTAGGAAAAAAAGAGCTGTGTGTACATCCTCCCTCACCCCCATCTCACCCCCCCAGTAACAGTTATGTGCTAAAATTTTTCTGCTGTAATAAAATATCTTTTCATTAATGTTCTTAAAAATAAAATTGAAAACTCAGCCAGTCTGTATTTTTACTGTATTTTTAAGTCCTCTACTTCTAAATTGCTCTTTTTATCCAGAGAAGTCAAACGATGCCAGTACTCTATTTTTCTATCACATACTCTTACTTTAAAGTCACAAGTCATCCTGCCCCATCCAGAATGTGAGGGCAAACATGCACACTACTTAAAATGCCATGTGAGACCCAGACACTATAAAATCCATCATTTAAACCCGGTATAGTATTTCTAGCTTAAAAAAATAAATGTAGGCGAAGGTATCTTCAGCACCAGGTAAAACCTGGGGAAAAAACTGCCTACAGTGCAAACTGGAATAAATGCTGTAATATTTATGAGTATCGTGGTGCTGGGAATCCCCTCTGCGAGCTTCTGATTTTCACCATACATTGATTTTTATCATAAGCCATTCTAAAATTAGAAGAGGCCACGATCTGACAAGTATCCTTTATGTTTCAGTCCTACATATGGATACCATGAGGTACTTTCTCAGCTTGAAGCTCTTCCAAAACCAGAGGCACTAATCTGACATATTAAACTGAACTTATATAAAGTCTTGTGTCTTTACATCGTGCAAAATCATTTATGGCATGCTGGGCTGTGACAGCTTAAGTTATGAAAATGCAGTATCAAGCAGCAGATCAGAGCCGGCTTTATAGCAGGTCTCATGAATTTCTCCATCCAGAAAGAATAAATTTCGTGTGGGAGCATTCTGCATAGAACCCCTGCAGAGCAATAGATTAAAACTGGATTTTTGCATTTATGTCTTGCTCAACTATAAATCAGGAATTAGAATTGATAATGGCAGTTATCCATCAACAGCAGTGCAACTGCAGATGAGCCAGAGTAGTTTTATGGTTAAAAGGAGTTACTTTTTATTATTATACTTAAAGAAAAGCTCTTCTATTTGTAATGTTTCTAGGCTCTAAATAGGGAATGATCCATGCAGATCATCAGCGTGGATGAGGAAGATGCATTTGAAGTAACAGCTGCCCGGATTTCAGACCGCCCCTCTGAAGCTCGGGCAATGGGTTGAGCAGTTCACAGTGAGCCTCCTCCCGAGAGAAGAGCAGCACGGGGCAGCTACCACAGGCGGCAGGACTCCGCCCCGCGGTTCATCGTCGTGTTCGCCGCGCAGTTGAAAGCTTTGCGGAACTCTTCAAAGTTGCTCATGGCTCCGATTACTCTGCAAAGAGAAAAGTGGTTGACATGCAGATGGCCTTCTGTCAAGCACCACAGGTCTGCAAATGTCTCAGTGCTTTTACTTCAGGCTGAATTTTCAGCCTTTCATATAACTTTGTCCACAAATAAAACCAAAAGGTTAAGGAGAAGGGCTGCCAGTTAAAGTTAATATGAAGCAAATATAGTTTCACGCTTCTAGAAACATCTTGCTTTTCTAGAAACTCCATGAAAAACAAATGCATTTTGTGATACCGTGTACTTTAGAACAGTATTCTAATGCAACCCTTGGCAGCACAGGCAGGAGATCAGCAGTGGCTGTGCACGGTGGAATCCTCCTTCCAGCCCTGCCAGACAGCTGCAGTGCAGCAGGCAGGAGGATGTAACACACACTGGGTCGTGCTGGCACTGGTTTCATGTGGCTCCAGATTCTCCTAACACACCCACACACCTACACCCACACCCACTGGCTCCCTGGGACTCTGCAGGCTCGGGGGACAATTACAGCCTCTTGGGCAGCTCAGCCTTGCACCTGTGAGTGTCTCTGATATCCTGGAAATATATTTTCTGAGCCTTCTGCCTTGACCAGCTCCCAAGGTCCCTTGCTTCTACCACAGGTGGTGTGACACTGAAAGAGCAGCACATTCCTGCCCGACACAAGCTGGACAATGTGTCTGCATTCCAGACTGGAGCCTTCAGCACAGGGGAAAAAGCTCGGTCTTTGCATGCAGTCATCTTGTTCCTATGTCTGCATTATTTGATGCACTCAGAAACTATCATTCTATCTTTGCTGGGCTGCAATTGTGTTGTTTGCTGCTTTTTCCTATGCTTTTAACCCTCTTGGGATTTACTAACCTGAAACTTGCAATGGTATTAAAGAGTTTTCCGAGCTAAAAGCAGAAAAATATCTATTGTGATATTAACGATAGACCTTTCCTTTGTTATGCAGTGAGGAGGCATTTTTCTTATTGCAGACAGTCAGATTCTCAGTGTACCTCAGCATGGTAGAAAATATTCTTATTACATTGATTAGACTTTCTGTGAGTAAGAAAATTTGCAGTCATCTGGCACAAAAATTCCTAAAGGTCAGTTTTGTGGGGAAGATTACCAAATGAGGTTAAGCTTCAAATCAGATATACACCTTTACTGTAGAAAAAAAAGACTGGAACAGCAAGAGCTGGTCATGCAGAACTGCTGCTGATGTTGGTGGGAGTTCTGCCTGCCATGCCAGGGATTTCAATCTGAAATTGGCATTCAAAAATAGCAAAGACACATGCTAATACTGAAAATCTGCCAATAAAAAACAAATAAACCCAGAATTTATCCAGTAAAAAAGTCTTTATGTGTGCATCCGTGCCACTTTTCTATCCATGGCTTGCTATTGCCACACATTAACTGAAAGCAGAATGGAGTGTCTGGATTTTGTCCCATTGAATTACAGTAGAGACACCTTTCCTTGAGCAGGTCATGCTGGCCTTCCCTGGTAGTCAATAGAAAGATGTACTTGCAGAGTCTAAGTAGTTTAAATTTATTACCTGCTGAAAGATTATTTATATATATATTAACTTCTAAAGAGCCATTTCCTTTTTGACTGCGAAGAGAATCTGGTGTGAGTAGTTCAGATGCACACACTTGCGCTCTAGAGACGTGTTGTTCATTTCTATGACTTTTATTGTTGCCTTTAATAATCACTTTTAAAAGGGCTGGTTTTAGCTTGGACAGAAGGAGCTCTCAGAGAGGGAGCTAGCTGTATTACAGTTATGCTTATAATGGTCTTGGGACATAAATGAAACCAAGCTGGGAGAAATAGATAAGACAATTTCTTAGCCCAGCTGATATGATTTGCAAGAGGAGACAAGCACCAGTGCTTTTCTTCAGTTCTGAAACAGAAGGCAATTCTCAGTATCTCACATAAAAACTAAGAAGAAGTTTTGTCTATATTTTCTAGATCTTAAATTAATCTAAACTTCTCTGAAATTTTCTTTCATTGCCTGATGCCTTCAGGAGTTTTCCTAATAAATATTCTATCCCTAGAGTTTCATGTATATCACCATCTCATGAGAATATAGCTATGTAACAATTCAGAATATAACTATACCTATAGGTAAATAAGCCTGAGGATTTTAAAAGACAACAGATGGTGATTTTACTAAAATCTTAACAAGGGTAGGAATTATGAAAATAATATCTGTAGGCTGAAGATCAGCCTGATGCTCCTGTCCTAATTGTCATGATGTATTTTCAATGTTAAAAGGCACACAGATTTGCATACTGCACTACTTTTACCCTCATTAGCTGGTATTACTCTTTTAGTCAACAGAAAGTAGGTAGGATTCTCTAGAAGTCAAATAATCCACTGTATTGGGTGAATTTTGTTGTAGAGTATCCTTTGTCCAAATAAAGAGGTAATGTTGTACAACCAAGGGCAAACACAGAATTCTTAGTTAAGTAAATGCAACCAACATGAAACCCAACAAAACCAACATGTTCTTGGTGAAGAAGCACAAAAATAAACTCTGGCTTCCTAATTCCTATATAGTCTCTACAACTTTCCCCCTTCCCACGGCAGGGAGTTCATGAGTGTCTGTGGCTAGAGGAGCCTGTGCAAGGCCTTTTGGCAAGGACAGACTCCCTCTGTTATGGCTGGACTGCCACAGCTCCTTCAAGCCAAGTGTCACTTGAAGGCCAGTGGAAGAGTTTGGTCTTGTACTGAACTCACAGGGCACATTTTGCTTTGCATCATCAATGTAATTCAAGGTTGAGACTTAGGAGCTTTTAATGAACTCAGACAGATTAAATCAAGGACCCTCCTATATTCACTGTTTTCCAAACTAGAATTGCTTAGGGGAAGAAAGTGATAGATGAGGCATTTTAGGTACTCAGGCCATGATTACAGGACATCACAGGTATCAGAGTATGTTCTGGTTCAAATGCTTTTGAAAGTAGATGCAAGCTTCTCAATTTTACAGAAGAGCATTTGTAATAGTGAAAGATAAGCTAATAAAACCAGTTCAATTTCCATCTAAACCAAGAGCACAGTCCAATTTTGTGTTTGCTCTTAACCCCCTCTTAAAATGCCGTATTTCTGCACTTCTGTTCTTCAGTGATTGATTCTGTGTGTACACTGAGGAAATACCATATTTGCATTACCTGAACTGAGGAGGGCTGTGTGCTCCTGTATATATTTGCTCCCTTGCAGATTCCGGTCTAAAGGAGTTGCATCTTACCTAATAAATAATAATAAAAAAAAAAATAAAAAAAAAGAAAACAACCAGAAACATGCATATTATCTGGGATGACTTTTTATGTAAAGCAAAATGTAATGTCACTGTTTTTAAGATGCCTATTACTTACAGAATGCATAGAATGGAAAGATGCCATAAATTCCTACTTTGTTTCACCTTTGCCAGTCTGCAGTTTTCTCTTGATATATTCTCTTGTTTTTCAAATCCCCTAATGGATCCAGTGTCCACCCACTGTTTTTTTCTCCACACACTCTTTCCCATCTCATCACAGTCACTTAGCAGTTCTTTTTTTGAAGTTCTCTATAATGGTAGCTTGTCTTTCAGCTTGTGCTGCAGCACCTCACACCTTAATAATTACCAAACATACTTCTTGGTCTCAAAACTATATAATGTGTATAAAAGCTACACATAATGATGCTTATCATCTCTAGAATTGCTGCTATATTACCTGACCTATTTATGCCATGTTGGAATGTCAGTTTCCTTTGAAATTACACATTTTCCATATTTCCATCAGTAGTCCCCAGTTCACTGTTCCTGACAAGATACTTAACCCAATCATAACCAACCAAAAAACAGGGCAGATAGAATATTTGCACAACTTAATAATCCCTTACACTGTATCCATTGCATGAAAAATCTCTTTTAAACTTCCCTTACCTTAGCTAAGTCTCACATTAAATGTTCCTATCAACAAAATCCTTTAAGACAGATTCCCCATAGGATTTCCGTGGACTTCAGTGCAATTTTGTCTGGCTGAAAACAGTTCTGACATTTTAAATAAGTCTGTTGAGTGTCTTGAGCTTTGTGGAAATAGACTGAGCTCAAAGGTACCTTTCATACGCTGCTCTCACTGTGCATGTTGCCTCCCTGTGAGGGACCAATGGATATATGATTCCTGCAGTGGTCCTGTAACACCCCCAGATGTTCCCTATAGCTTCAACATTTTCTTGGAGAAAAACTGACACGAGGTGAAACTTAATCCAGAGTAAACAATGAAAGGGGAATATTTTCTTTGTTCAACATAGGCAAACTGAAACAGCCATAGGCCTGTAGACAGCTACACTGACTCTCAGCAAAGAAATTATTTTCAGCCAGGACTGGTTGCATTGGGTCCTGTTTTTTCAGTTTGGGATGATTCATTCTTTCAACTGGTGGCAAAGTTTTATAATTTCTGATCCTCTCCCTTGCTCTATGCTTTTTTCTAGAAAGCTTACATCCCTTATCAAAGTTTTGTTACAGTATATTTATTGTACAGATGGGAAAAAATAAACTAAGACTTTCTTCACTGCTGCTTAGTATCCTTGAACAATGTACACAGTAACAAATGGTGTTAGTTAAAACTGAGGAAGGCTGAGGAGTCAACTCATGCAGGAAGACCCTTACAGTGCAGGGAAGTAGGAAAAAGAAAGAAAGTTGCTGTGGTAACACTGTGCAAAACCAAGAATAATTTCTGCAGTTCTGGCACCATGGGTAGTTGAGGACAAAGAGGGAAAGAGAAAGAGATAATAATTGTGGGAGAGGTCTCTGCTTATACTCTCAAAATCTGTGTTTGAGTGATGCAGATTGTTGAAAACAAGCAAGCTCATCTCTGCACTGTACATTGTTCAGGTTAATAGATTGGGATTTGAAACACATTTGTACTACTCACATGGGCATAACTCAGAAAGAAAAGCTGGTTATGTGTGAACTCAAGGCCTGGCAATAAAGGCTCTTCTTCTCCTCCTCTCTTTTCTGTAATCCATTTCCTGTATGCCTGATAAGAAAAATATACTAAGTGCCTTTCAGCAACATGAAGATAACCACAGCTTTTTTTTCTTTTATTTTTTTAATAATACATTTCAGATATTTCCCATCTACTTACCCTGAAAGCTTCTCGCAAACCTCCATTATCTGCAATGTTTTCTGCCAAAGTTCTCTTCCCTTTCACCTTGGCAGAATGAAAGAACATCAGTCATTTGACCCATTTCTGAACTTTGTACTTGATCAACTTCAAAAAAGAGGGAAAAGTAAAGCAAGGCAAGAACAACCTCAGTCAATTTCAACCAACTTTGGTTAGGAAAACTGGGGTTCCATGAGAATACTGCCAGTAAACTATTTTCTGTGATGAGTTATCCTGGCTCTGGTCATAGATCACTGTGGCACAAAATATAGTAGATATAATGCACTTAAGAATCCGGTCCCTGATCTTTGAGCTCAGTGACAGTAATTTTTCCCTAAGGACTGTTTATATGTGGTTACATGTGAGATCCAGTAGCCTCTTCCTCAAACTTTTTTCTAAAAGGTTATGTTTATTTCTCTACATAACTCTTAGTATACTACTGGGATGCTAAAATAACTTCTAAGTCATAACATAAATAAGCATAATTAAAAATAACTGTTAGAGACAGAATCAAAATTGGTAGTATATTGAGTGCTCTAAAAATATTTGCAAAGGAGATTCCAGTTGCTTCTCCTGGGTATTGATTCCAAGAGTAGGAGGAATAGCAACAAGAATGTATTGTGGGAAACTGCACTATATAAATGTTGTGAAGAAACTGGTCTCCTGGTATTACCAAGTGCAATATCATTACAAAGAAATCCTAATTTATGCTGGAATAGCATTATCTCTACTCACCCAGCCTTCTAAGGTTCTTGTGCTAACAACTTTATTTGTAATTAAGCAGTTTTACTCTCTCCTGTGCCTCAGATAAGCAAGATAATTGAGCACAGTTTTGAGCAGGGCTTTGAAGGTCAACGCTGGCTGCAGCCATCGGCTCTCCTGTGCCACAGGGATCAGTACAGTGGGGTTGGCATCAGAACTCAGTTTCAGGATGGCAAAAGAGGGGAAAATTGAGAAGAGGTAAAAACACCAAGGGACTGGTCAGGAACTTGTGCACAGCCCCACACTCAATGCAGATGAGCACCCAGATTGCACTCAGGACATCTTACTTGATTCCTTGGGTACAATGTCATGGGATAAAAGAGAGCCACAGAGGAAAGTGCAACCCTTTCCTGTCAGCTCTCCCCTGCCCTCAGGAGGATGGAGATGAGAGAAGGTTTTAGGATAAAAGTGCTGGGACACTAGGGAACAGGCATACACACCAGCTGCCTTTTTCCCTGGCCTTCCTGCTCCCACATTTTACTTGCATTGGGCTTGTGAAGGAGATGGACTTAGAGCATAAGATTAGAGTCAGCCAACAGTAGCACAGAGCCACAGGCCATCTAAAAAGTGGAAGAATTCTTTCTTCTGATCCCAGGCAGCTCTGGATCAGGTATTTGAGACTACTCTGCACAGAGAGTTTGTGGCAGGGATCAGGGACTATGATAAGCCCTTCATTTGATGAGATGACTTTATGTGATAATCGCACTCTGAAGCTATTTCTATGTCCACTTTTTCCTTCATTAGGCTTCTTTTCTGGAGACATTTTTATTTTATACCAGATGAGAAGGAAGAAGAATAAATAGGTTTCTTGATCCATGAAAAATATTCGTAAAAGGGTAAAAAAACCTGCAGAGTATTGATGCAAATGACAGGCCAAAATGAGAATAAAATGGGTCTTTGCTTGCATAGCTCTTCATGCAAAAGTTATAAAATATGGCAGAAAATTAGAAAAATCTTCTATCACCTAAAAAGTGCTTTTGGATATCCTGTGGATATAGAAGGAATGGGATGACAAGGCTGTGGGTAACAGGATCTCTCTAATAAGCCATCCATGGACTTCAAAGGCAGTATCTACACTGGGAAGAAATGCAGACCTACATCATCTCAAGAGACACTGCAAAATGTAAAGGGGATGGCCCAGCCAATGGCAGAGGCATGGGAAGGGCTCAGCCACATCCTTGGAGAAGATTTCAATGATCTTCTTTGAGTGGCATTTTTGTAATGACAGTTTTTGTCCTACAAATATTCAGGAATGAGTTTGAGAATTTTTACTTGTAAATAAGCTTATTATGAAATATTTCAACTCTGAGTTGCTGGACTTCAGACTGGACTACAATATGGCTTTCTTATTCCTGAGATCAGCACAAAACAAGTCTAGGAAAAGTGCTAGAATTGTTGATGAGCACTTCACGGGGCCTCGCTATTCTTAAAAGGCAGAGATATACTAGTATTTCTAAAATGTAGGTAGAGGTGATAGAATTGAGTGGAGACTGAAGTACGTTTTATCCTGAAAACTAAGATTAAAATTGTGTCCCAGACAACATTACTGGAATTTCAGCTGCTCCTTTCTGAAGGTCTGGGACGTATCCTGTTTATCCTCATTTTGGACACAGATATGAATGTACACATCCTCAGGGAAGCCCATACATTTGATATACAAAGAAACAGAAACAAATTCCTTTGCACTTTCTTTCTCAGTCCTTTTCTAGGAGCTACTGCTGTCATATTCCCTTGATTAAACATACAAATGGGGTCTGTGTGCACACGTGGAAGAAACAGCAAGACTTGAATCTGAAATAAAGTAGGGCTTATGCATCCATTTCATAGCTGCAATAAATAACAGGCAGAATTGTTAAAGGAATCTATAAAACATGCTATTATACTCTTTCTAAAAGTGTGACTGCTCAGTTTTCATTACAGACCTCATCTTCAGAAGACATTTAACATGCTCACAATAATTAGACCAGCCCTGCTGAGTGGCTTCATCTTCTTCCTCTGATTCCAAAATGATGTGATGGAAAGAAATGGTTTAACCCTGTCACCAGACTGTGGGTAGTGGTATTTGACTGGACTAATCAAACCTGACAGACAATTTTTAACACAATTATTCACCTCAAAAAATCATTTGTTGTGAGAAATGAAGTTGGTAGCTTAATATCCCAATACATTGGGATTTATAAAAAGAGAACTTGGAAAAAAAGAAAAAAGGCACAACAATCCAAACTCCTCATGTATCACTGTTTTCAGTTACTGGTAGTTTACATACATGTAAGCCAGCTTGCTTCCAGTAGTAATTGTTGTATTGATTAATCATGCATTTTGTTTTCTCTTTAAATTTTTCTTCGGAGTCAGTCGTCCACCAAGGGTCTAAATTTCCATTTTTGTCGTATTTCCGACCTCAAAAAGGAAAGAAAGAAAATACATGCTTTTGCAGCAGAAAACTTTCAAAGTTTAGGCATCTATCACCTTCACAGAAATGAGAAGTCAATGTTCTCATGTAAGTGTGTGTACAAAATGGATAGGATCATGAACAAAATCTTGATCCCACTCAAATCAGCAGTGAAAAGCTGGCATTCTATTTATTGTCATCATTTCCATTTGCAGAAAAAGATAGTAATGACTAATGAGTTCTATAGTACATTTTATAATTACATAGTGTAAGAGGCACTTAGCTTTCTTGCAAGTATTACTGTAGTTTTCATCCTCAGACCATATGTCTTTCATTCTGAAAATGTGATGATAACTAACTTATTATTAATTCTTCACTTGATCAGGAAACAAATCCATTTCATGCAAACTTCTGAAGTTTCAATTTCTGATTCTGGAGCAAAACTGGAACATTTAAACACCCCAATGCCTAGGCTGATGGTTACAGCAGTGGCTTGTTTTAGCCTCAGGTTCCTGCTCCCTATGATTTGTAGAAGAGCATTTAATCTCCATCATGACTCCAGCCAGTCAGACACAGGACACGTCTGGACATTTCTGAGAGTGTGTTTAGCTGCCCATGTGGATGCAGCTTTGCTCTGTGATTTAGTTCTTCTTTGCGACTGCAGGACAGAGAGGTAAGGAGCAACACAGACATAATGCCAAGTACTGAAGATGTTTTGTTTCATTTTTTCATTTCTTTTTTTTTTTTTCTCCTCTGTGTATTGTCTTGTTCAAAGTGACAAATTCCCTGGAGATGTATTTATTTCTATATTTGGAAGGTAAGACCCTGGCAAGAAGGAGGTGGGCTGCTTAGGGAATCAAATCTTAGGTTCCTTTCGGCTGGCAGGAGAAGAAGTGGAGATTAGGTGCTGAACTACAGAAGGTGGGACTTTATGAAGAAAAATGTCTCCATTCCAGAGTGTTTGCTGACACAAAGTGTTGTACAGCAGGATACCAGGAATACAAATGTTTTGGGGGTTTTTTTGTGGTTTGTTTTTTGTTTTTGTTTTGGTTTTTTTAATTTGTTTGTCTGCTGGGGGGTGGGTTTTTTAGGGTTTTTGTTTGTTTGGTTGGTTGG
>VXBU01016241.1:246882-260751 GCA_013400315.1 Bombycilla garrulus
AGGGGTTGCGGTTTGTTTTTTTTTTTGTTTTTGGGGGGTTTTTTTGGGTGTTTTGTTTTTTTTTTTTTAAGGTATTCAATATTACACAACACAAGCAAACTCAAAATTACTCCCTGGAAGAGAAGGTTCAAGTTTTTTTCTCCCTCCATCCTCCCCCCTCTCCCCTCACTTTCTCTCGGGAGTCCAATTTTTAAAAGCACTTTGCTGAGACAGCCAAACCTAAGTAGTGGCAATGCCACCCCAGTGGCAACTCCACCCAGTTTGTCAGGACAATTGGATTGACATTTTCTGACTATTTTTTCCTCTCTCTCTTTTTTGAATTTAATTTTAATAATTTGCACCTCTTCTGTACCATTCTTGTTCCAATATTGTATTTTAAAACTTTTGCAATTATCTTTTGAAAAAAATGTCAAACCTGAAATGAGAAGTTTTCTTGGAAGTAACTTTTATCAATCAGAAATTATCCCTTTGCCTTCCCACTCCCTCACTCCACCTGTCAGAACTTTCAGAATCTGTTGCTGACTTATTTTTCATTCAAGACAAACAAAAATAATCAAATTTGTGGTATTTCTTACCAAATAAAATCCAATTCAGACAAGTAAGATTCCATGTAAACAAATGTAATAAATACAGGTTTATCATTTCTTCACACGACTCAGCACAATTAAAATAAACCAAACAATAAAAATGCTACAGCATGTACAAGTCAGCTTTCTAATCTGTCAACTCTTTAAATAAAAAAGTTATCAAAATGCAGTAAATACTCACCATTGCTATCAAATCCATGAGTAAACTCATGGCCAACGATCACTCCTATGGCACCATAACTTAATGACCTGTAACATGAAGAAGCAGTTTTCTCAGCAAATATTCACAGTCATGAACATCAGAGGACAAAAGACTTCAGGAAAGATTATTATTGATTTCAAAAGAGGGTGAGGAGGCAGGAAATATGTGTCTAAAAATCAGACATACACAATTGTAACTTCAAGATGTTGAAAGTCTTAATGTTAAACCCTTGTTTAAAAGTAACATTTAATCTAAAATTTTGAAAGCATTGTGATGGTTCACTCCTTCAAACAAATCCCTTATCAGCATCCTATGAGCTCCAAAATTTCTCCTTCAGCTGACTGCATTCTGCATATTCTGACTGGGAACAGGACAAAGTTACAGCTGTGACTACTCTGAAACAAAGACTATATTCTGTAAAGCATTAACAGATCTCCATTCAGTTATAAAAAGGAAGGTCCTATAATTCCCTTGCACCTGCCCTGGAATAGGACATGATGCACAGTCAGATCTAATGCACCTGGGAAACAGAGCAAAAAGAAATACTTTGAATTCCTGACTGACAATTAATTATACATTCCTTATTATATTCCAATAAACATGCTTTTAGGAGGAATAGGGATGAAAGAGGAAAAAGCTCGGGGCTTTTTTATACCAAATGCAGTGGACATCATGGGGTAGGTGATTTACTGAAAGCATCTTTCATTTGTTGAGTTGCTTTTTGTGATTTTAATTATTTTATTTATTGAGATGCTCTATTTTAATGTGGTTTATAGTATTTCTAAGCATTGTATTGAAATAGAAGAAAGGCAGAGGGGTTTGAAATAAAATATTATTAGACCTAATGATCCATAGTGCACTAATTGCTCATCTCAGTCATGCCCAAAAACTATTATATCATTTAATTCCCTCTGCTCCCATGAAATTCCTTCACTTTGTTTTTTCCTTTTCTAAATGGTACTTTGCATGTGTTAAAATCTCCCCTACTGCTTTCTAGCCCAAGTACTGTTACAAACCATCTCAGAAAATGAAGGTTAAAATTATATGTTTCAGCAATGGAAATATCATCCTTTTGTGTGACAAGTTTGTAATCTTGTATAGCACACAATGATAATTACCCCTAATAAATGCACTATGGAAGACTTGTTTTCCACATCTGAAGTAAAAGAGGTTATAACGGGATTTTTTGCAGCTGGAGAAGTATAAAAATAATGGCACAAAACATGTAAAGAGATGGAGAAAAAACAAGCCCTATCACTAAACACATCTTATTCTTCCTCTAAGGTTCTTTGTCACCATAAGTGGCAGGGATAAAGAACAAGCAGGTGTTCTGATACTCTGGTTCCATGGAGCTTTCCTTAGCTCCAAAAGATGCGGCTACAGTTGCAGTAAATTTTGCGCTTTGAATCTGTGAACCCCAACTCAGCATTTTGTCCAGCTCAACAACATTTTTTTCCAGAAATTTTCCCAGTTCTGTTCATGCCTTTCACTTCTGGGCACGGTTGGACAGAGATGGAAGGGATAGGTGCAGCCCAGAAGATATCATATTAAAGGGGAATTTTCTGGGCCTGGAGAGGCTCGGAGAACTGTAAGGAAGCTATGAGGTCAGGTTGTTTGAAGTCCCTATTTCAATACATATGGCACTGAAGACACAGTTGTGAATGATGGCATTTGAGTGTTATTTTATTTAATTTACCGAGATGTAAAAGTGATAACTAAGCTTCACTTTATGCAAATACTTGTAACTGGTTTTTGGTGGTTGTGCTGGAACTGGACACAAAAATGCCACTAAATGTTAAATATTTGCTAAATCAGTTTTTCCGCAGGCACTGGTGACTTTTTGATGGTTTATCTGTTCCCCGGACATGTACCATTTCTTCCAGGCAGACAGAAAACATCCAGAATATTTCAAGGACAAAAGCAATCTGTTGTCTGATACAAACCAGCTACATATGTTTACTAAATTACATTTTGATACCTACTCAAGCAAAACCAATTTAAGCTAAGGTAACCTTTAAGGAAGAGAAATGAGCAAAGTATAATACTTGGAAAGAACCACAATTTTATCGCTATGGCAGAAGGTCAGAATACAGAGAAATCTGTTCAGAAAGCAAACCTGGAAACATGTCTGCAATAATTATAACAGAAAATAAGTTCACCTTAACAAAAAAGGACTTTCTTCTATCCCCAATTATCACTTACAAAGTCATCTGGCCCACACAAAGTCTCTTTGAATGCAAATTAACTTGTTCGTAAATTGAATGTGTCTTTCTACATATATTGCCTAATTTCCTGTTTACAAGGACACAATCCAGATAGGATGATGGCAAACATAAATTATTCAAAAAAAGTTTGATTTTCTTTTTAACATAATTTATTAAGGATATGTTTCACCAGTAACTGGCTTTATATAACTGCAAAATAACTTTCAGAAACTGCCATCAGAAATTTTTCATGGTCTTATCCTTCCCTAAAATAGAAAGCTATTGAACTGCTCAAAAGCAGTGATTTTTCAAAATTTAATGTATGTGACCTATAATTACCCTTCCTCAGCTACACTGGCACATGGGCCTGCTCAGGCAATCTCAGGCAATCACTTATGCACATGAAGATATTCTCACGCACCTCAACAGGCACAGACAAAGGCTCACTGCTAATCTTAGATATTAGCAGAAAATGAACAATAAACTGATAATAATTGGCTTCTCAGGGTATTCACTTCTGTCCAGGAAGTGTTAGTTACCTGATTTACCATTCCTTTTAATACCTGCCATGTGCACACTACTGCATCTGCATGCTGTAGCACTGAAACACTTCCACTTGGGTGCACTTAATTAGCAATTCCTGTGAGAAATCGGTCATCAGTTTAAGCCAACAGCAACACATATGGCTCCCAAGGGTAAGAAAAATATTGCACAAAGCAGCACTTCTCAAAGTCAGGTCTTCCAGCAGCAACAGCAGGATACGGCAGGAAAGAACACACAACCCAAGGGCCAAGTTTGTCCTACAGCAGGACAACACAGTTTTCCTTGGTGCTACCTTTGAGTTGCCTTCAGAACTGCAGCCTTCTTCTCCACGCCCTCTTATTTGTGTATATGTGTTTGCAATACCTTTCCCCGTTAATCCTCAGTTCTAGGTGCATGAGGTTCCCTGGTGCAGTACTTACCTAGGATACTCTTTTCCCCAAAAGAAGGGCTTTTGAAGTTCTCCGGCTGGGAATCCTGCAATGATAATGATGATGATGATGACGATGATGATGATGATGATAATAATAATAATAATAACGTGATGCCAATTGAATACAGCTGAATAGCTGTCACAGTGCCCAAAGGGTTTATATTTTATGACCTCATTTGTTTGGTTTCAGAAGATGCTTTCCCTTGGGTGGTAGGATGCAATAGAGAGGATCTCAGCAAGGCAGCAGAGAACCTGCTGCACACAGTCTGAGTAAATGATGTGTTCCTGTGGAAAACACACCTCGTGTTTCCTATGAACAGTACTGGATGATCTTCAGATGTGCTGACTGATCAATAAGCAATACATAGGTAAAGTGCGATAAGAATTAAAATACTGTTAGCTTGGTGAGGCTTCAGTGAAGTATCAAAGTGATGAAACAAGCCTAATTCTATTTAATCTATGAAAAACAGAGGTAAATGAACATACTTAGGCACCTCTTTAAGGGAAAACTGTAGATTATTAAGGTTGTAGGGTCAGTCTAGCTACAGATGTTACCTGGCTGCTTCTGGTAGACTAACCAGTTGCCAAAAAAATATCAGTGGAGACTCTGGTGAGTGATGAGCCCCTGATGTGTCACACAGGAATCAAAATTGTTCCTCAAATTCAAAGTCATAGGCTTATTTTTAATTCCAGGGTGCAATTTTAGTGCCAGGATACTACAGACAGTGGAGATACACATGGTAAGTTTAACAGCCCAAATAATTGCTAACTAAAACATACACCCATGGTGAAAGTTCTTATGTGTGGTGATCAGTGCCATCATTCCAGACCCAAATGTGGAATTTACTGTCTTGTGTCACAAACTCCCATCTATAAAGCACAGGCATACACCTGCTTAGAAGGTTTACCCACATGGTCAACACCTTGTTGAGAAAGAACATTTCCTCAAGTGACTCACTTGTTTTCCTAGGAACTGCTGCTTTACCATGTGGATCTCTCTTCTAGAAATCACCTGAACACCCAGAACAATACAAAAACCATATTCATCTGATTCTAACCCTATTCAGTTTTTCACTGATAATTTGTTCATGGGTTTCTTCATATCTGAGATAAGTTGTCAGGCAAGATCTTTGTCTTTTCCTTACAAAGTCTTTAAAAACTTACTTTCAAATGAAAAAAAAAGAAAAACAAACAAACCAAAAAACCAACAACAAAGCAAAAAACCCAAAGCAAATCCAGTATGCTGAGTGCAATTCATGCCAAGTGATGTGGCACAAGGCTTGTCCTCCTGGCCTGCCCTGCTGCTTTTTGCTGTTGTTTCTCCGTGCCTGCCATCAATCCCTATCTGCAATTAGCTTATAAAAAGTGTGGGCTTCAAACTTTTTCTCTGAGTGTTGTCTGGGGGTTTTTTCCTTACTTCTCCAGATGCTGTTTTATTGTTTCAAGCATGGTATCACTTTATTTTCCAGCACTACAACCACAATTTAACCAATGTCAAGCACAGAGTTTTAGTGATCTAACTCTCCTTGCCTCCCAGAGAAGATTAATTATTATGCATATTTTAAACATTTTAAGCAGCAATGGTACACTCATACAACCTGATGAAATTGCTTATTAGGCCTTAAGAGCTGTGTTCAGAACTGAAAATCCAGTCTGAAGGGGCTCCTTCCAAACACTGAAATTCAGAGAAGGTTTTGGAATGCTTAGGCTCTGCTAACTCTAAATGATCCTATCCCCATAACAGAAGAGAGGAACTGCGGCCAAAGTGAACAAATGAGCCCTTTCTGAAGGCAGTATGAACCAAGGTAGCACAGTCACCCCACAAATCATGTTTAATGAGCGCACAATCCTGGGTGCTTGTCACTGCACCAAGAGGCTCTCAAGATCTTTTAAGGAGCTGCAATTATTTTTTCCAGGTATAAACTTGTAGTGAATTTGCACTTGTCTGCAGTAGAGGTAATATACATTATTTACAGCAAATTAGGTGCAAATCTTCACTCAAGCTTATCCAGCTACACTAAATTTGTCTTCATAGAACATTGCTGGAACACAGTCAGCTGTGAGTTAAGCCATGAGATAGTTTTCACTGAACAAGTCAATGTGAACGAATGGTAGGAAGATTAAATGCTGAATCTGCACAACAGGTTGGTAATTATTTTAGTCAGAGTAGGGATCCATTTTAGGTTAGATATCACTGAGCAAAGTGCTGGTTGAATGAGTAGTTTCAGTTTCTGGACATGTGTGAAAACATCTCTGGAATTTGCACTAAAGGAAGCTCAGGAAGTATTTCCAGGCCAAAGCAGAGCAAAGTCAGAGGCCAGTAGAATATAATACACATTTCAGAAAACCTCAGGAAACTGGGATACAGTATCACCAGTAGGAGTTTTGTTTTGTTTTGCTTGGGAAGGTGCATATTTTGTGGTTTCGTTTCTTTGGTTTTTTGGTAAGAAAAAAACAAAAAACTAGGTTTGAAAGTGATTCTTGGTGAGCTAGTAATGCAAATGGATCTCATTCTCCAGAGGTCAACAGCACTGAGGGACTGAGGGTGCTTGTCCACTGTTCCAGCACTAGAAGGAACACATTAAGAGCTGACAACACTTTTTATGCAATGTCACCTTCAGGAAAGCAACAACTGCATCATCCTTGGGGGGAGCAAGGATAACAATGTCTTATATCTAGAATGTCCTTGAAATAGTAACAGGAGATTGATCACCAGACAGTTTCTTATTTTGTGCTGATTTGAATCCCTCGATTTAGGCAATTCCCCTGTGAAGCCTGTTTCTTTTTTGCTTGGCATATTGCACCTAAAAGAATTAATGACAAAACTCAGAGAGCTCATAGTAGACTGCAGATGCAATAAATACTAATGGGATTATTTATATGCCACTGGAGTTGAAGCAGGCAAAGGACAGATCTGAAGGAGTAAGACAGACAGACTTCAGGGAATTTCACATCTTAAGGAAGAGATACAGGCACTGGGAATGTATTTTGAGCTAACACTTGACCACAAATTTAGCCTGTGTTGTGCATCTTGTAAAAATTTCTTCCTCTATATGGCCCCAGAAGAGAGACACAGGCTGACAGTCCCTCTCTTTATACATTAGATTGCAAATGCAGGCCCAGAGTCTATACTCAAGGCCATTACTCACCAACAGCACGCAGAAAGCAAATTGTGTTATCTTATTACAGACACCACACAAAGCCATCTGCCATCCAGACCTGGACGTCCAGAATGTGTTTTGACTACCTTCTTACAACCTACCTAAATCTGGAGCAATGTCACTGGGCTGCAGCATCATTCTGAGATGGGCACTGGTGTCACACGCCACGAGGGCACTGCTCTGTGGACAGCTGAGCTCAGGCTGTCACAGAACAGCACTGGTACCCAGATCCATGCAGCAAGGTGGGACAGCCAGGCTAGATCATCCTCAGGATGGACTTTGTGCCACTGATACCAACATGCTAGGGATGAGCTGTTCTGATCACAGCCTTTTAAGCCCAGCAGTTCAAGGAGTTTTCAGGGCGCCTGACCATCTGCTTGAGTAGCCGATTCTTCAGCAGTTTATATTTGAGCATGTTAGGGGAGACAGTGCTGAAATTCTTTCTAAAGCATAAATCATATTCACATCTCTCTCCTCCACTGAGCTACTAATCTCAATGTAGAAAACTGGTCAGAGAAACCCCAGGATTTACTTTATCATGTACACAGGCTCATGTTCTGAGCCTGGCTAGCTTGTATTTCCCTAGATCTTCCTTCCTGAGGATAGGAGTGACGTTTGCTTTCTTCCAGTCCTCAGGAACCTTCCCCAGTCACCACAATCTTTCAAAGATTACCAAGCGTAGCCTCATAATGATGTTGTGAGCTTGTAGGTGCATCCTGTCAGATCCCATGGGCTTGTGTTTGCCCAGTCTGTTTACATGTTCCCTAACCTACTTCTCCTCCATGAAGGGTGAATCTCCTCTGTTACCAGGTCCCCTGCCCTCCTTCAGCACTACATTTTCCCTCAACTTGCTGCTGCTGCAGCTACACTTGCAGAAACATTTCTTCAAAACCCTTGCCAGATTCATCTTCAGGGAGGCTTTTGGCTTTCCAAACCCCTGTGTCTTAGACAGTGACTGCTTAAGCTTCCTCTTAATCACCTTACTCCTCTGGAATGCAGGGGCACTTCAAGCAGTGGAGTACACCTGGCTTACTTCAAATATTTCACTCTGAATTTATGCTGATCTTGAATCTCTGACAGAATTTTGCCTGCACAGGAAAACTTTTAATGTAATTGAAGGCTTCTACCTCCATTTT
Organism: Bombycilla garrulus; assembly: GCA_013400315.1. NCBI lineage: Eukaryota > Metazoa > Chordata > Aves > Passeriformes > Bombycillidae > Bombycilla > Bombycilla garrulus. The sequence continues at coordinate 255,146 of VXBU01016241.1, forward strand.
ATCCATGATGTCATTTTCAGCATCTCTCTCCACCAAGATGCTGTAAAGCTTGTCAGAATGTATTTAAAATTTGAAGGTGCTTTCTTTTTCTCCAATTTTGCAGGGGCTTTACTGCCATAAATAAATCATTTTATTAGCTAATACCTTCATGGTATTATTATACACACTTTGCAGATTAATACCCTTACCTCAGTATAATACTGCTAGTTTACCAAGAAGACAAAAATAACTGCATTTGATCTGATAATTCCCTGAAAAAATGCAGAGCAATAATGGATAAACTAAACCAAAAACACAAGAGAAGACTAACCAAGTCATGAGGAAATTTGGAGTTCAAAGAAGTTATAAGTAAAAATTCAAATTTTATAGTTCAATTACATTATTCAGTTATATTCATGATGTTTTTAGCTGAGCAAAGCAAAGCCTTATTCCAAGTTAGCACGTTTACAACTTCCAATAATGAGGTTGGTTTGTTTAAAGCAATTTCTGACATGCAAGTGAATCCCATACATAAGTAACAGATATGGGAGACAGCTGCGCTCTGTGTGATATACAGGGGACTCTGCCAATGGGTGTACTGGCAGTTCTCTGACGTTTTCAAAAGCTCTAACTTGTTTTCTTGAGTGTCACTGAATGAATTCAGATGTAGAGTTTTAAAGAGATAAGATATAAGCAAAAGACTAACTGCTGGTCAGTAATAAAAGGATACTGAATTCACATAAGGAATTAAATGTGAAGACAGCTGGGATGTTGGTTAGTTGTCTAAAAACAGCCCAAAGGGCAGGATACATCTGTTTAAAATGGTTCCACAGACTTCTGTTTGGACTACTGAATCTCATCCCAGTGATGATTTTGATGTCCTTTTTGGGGTCTAGCTGTCACTCTCAATGGCAAGGGGCGCCTGCAAGTTTTATCTCAGATAAAACACATGAGAAAACCTTTTAGATACTGTAGAGCACCCAAGACAGATTTGAGCATCCATGTATAGGTGTCAGAGACCAAACTGTTCGTCATTACATGGATCTGAGTCATGCACCTTATTTCAAGTCTTATTCTCTGGACAAAGAGGATAGAAAACAAAAAGTGTGTAAGAATAGAAAATATCAATTGTGTCAGGCACAGTAACTGTTCCATGCAACGCATGAATACAAAGCTTAATTTTACGAAAGACTCAGTGAATAAATTCATTGAAGAGATACAGACAGGTAATGGTCTTAAAGCAGAGGAGTCTGCATCCTCTGCTTCAATTCTTGGCTCAGTTTCTGCTTCACCTGACAAGAGGCTCTTTTCTATCATGAAAAAGAGAGTACCTGGTGTTTACCAACCTCAGTGGGGCAACATGAGGAGAAACATGACATGATTTTAGAGGTGCCAAGGAATACTGTCTGCTAAGGGACTAGGAAATGTGAGAACATCTGTTTTACAAGAAACTTTATTTTATGAGGAAAAAACCTCAGTGTATTCTGGCGCAAGGGAACAGGGGGTAGGGGAAGAAGAACAAAGGACAAGTTCTTCTAGTTGATATATTAATAGATAAGAATTTTAGGAAGAAAAAATAAAGAATGGAGGTAAGGATCATGCACCATGGTTAAATAAAAGAGAATAGCAGTCTTTAATAAATAGGGAAAATTGAAAATGAGGGCTCACTTAAGACACTTAAAGCTTACTTAATAACAGGGCTCTGAAAGTGTTCAGTCCAAATCTGTTATGTTCATTAACCTCCAGGAAACTAATGGCACACTTGAAACTACTTCATCAATAACCTTCCAATAGTCCAGCTCTTAAGGGAAGAGAAAATGCCCCTATGCACATTCCCCTTATCCTGCCCTGGCCAGGGCCCCAGGTGCTGTTTACCAGCACTTTCCTGGATCCTGGCAAGATAAGAGTTCTCCCTTGCAACTCACAGCATCAGTGAGCTGCCGGTGTCAATATCTGCATGATGCTTCCTGTAATGATACTTATTGGCTAATATGAGCTCTCATCTGTGGCTTTCCATATGAATGCAAATTTGAACGTAATTTTAAAATTCTGTTGTAGATTATATCTGCTTCCTGTAACATGTATTGAGGCTGCTCTCTAAAAAGCCCTCTTGACTTTCACTAGAGAGCTGCAGTAACAGCACAAATGACTTAGAAGGAGCATGGATATAAACTTACAGAGATAATATCAACATTAATTATCCAGTATATCTATTCAAGTTACACCTCATGAGTGCATTGCTCATATTTGCCTCAGTTCACTGTAAATCACCCGTTCATTGCTGTTCACAGCCCACAAATGTGACTATTTTTATGTATTCTAGAGGCATACTTATTTACACTTTGAAAAAACCCTCAGCACACCAAGTGTCCCTTTTATCTTTAACATATTCAAAGGCGAATATTTTAGTGCTGTAATGAAATAAAACCTTTTCTTGAACAGAAGTATGCTAGCACACTTTGATCATCACTTGTGTCTATTTTCAGCACATATTTGTTGACTACTTTAGAGTGCACTAAAATAAACGAATCCTTTAGGAATGTGTTTTTGGTGTTCCAATTATGATAATTAAAAAGATAGTATTCATGCTGCTTAGATGATATGAAGTGTACTTAGATACATGTTGAGACTCTAAAGGCAATGACACATACCTGTTGTCCCTGTTAAGTGCCTATAATTAATGGGGAAATTGACAAGCAAATGCACAGAAACTTGGAAACTTATCCCAACTAGGATTAAAAAATTATTAACAACCATTATAAACTTTCACAGTGGTTCATCTAAGACACTTAGAATTATGGAAAAAGAGGAAATGAATAAATAGAACTCACATAGAGAGAACATCAGGAGTAAACTTGTATAACATTAAGATAAATTATACGTAACATACTTTTTAACTCTGCTCTTTGCAGCACAACTTATCTTGATGCAGCTACTCATTTCTCTTTTGGATATTAACAGAATCATTGGTCATTCAAACTATTGGTAGTTTAGTAATGAAAATAAAACAAAGCAACAGCAAACACAAAAGTGCACTAAAAGACAGAAAAATATGGTACATCTACTGCATATGCAAGATTTGCTATATTCTCACAAGTCTAATAATTTTTTAAATCATCTAGTTTCTATTCTGTATCAGTTTTCTTTAGTGAAATAAGACTTTTTCTTCCAAGTAACTGAGTAGTCAAGTTAGAAACACTAACAGCCTGCCTGTATATGAAGATCACATAGACTTGCATGGATATTACAATGTTTATGTCAGTGATACAGATTACAGAGAGAGAAGAATTTATGATCCTTCGATCAGAAGTGTCAGAGACCTCCCTGTGTTCTGAACACAGAAAGCAAAAGCAGCTGCCTAAAGCTCAGAAGCGATCAGGTCACAGGCTATACATCAAAGATGATTGTTTGGAAATTTTTTGTCTAAGTTTCTTTAAAATACCTGGGAGAATATTGTCTGGTCCTTATATTTGTCACAGTTCATTGTATGAATTTCTTTTAAAGTCCCTTCTGTTGACACTAAATTTTAAACAATTTCTGGGACTAACCTCTCACAAGAAAAAGCTCCAGGATTAGAACTTCCCAAACTCTTCCAATGCAAATAATTATCGTATTTTTATACCTAAGAGACTCTCTTCTCTCAGTGAATGTGACAAAAAAGGTTTTATTACTAGTTCTTATGCTCCTAGAAATTTGGTCCTTGAAATCTTTCTGTACTTGCTGTATCAGAATTTTACATTTAACTTGCTAGAGTTCAAGTTTAATTCTTATTCTCAAATGACTCTGGTTTCTAGAACTTTTTTCTGTTGTTTAACTAGGCCTTCAAAAATGACCCAGTTCTTGTGGCCTGTGAACTGCCCCTAGAACTTTGTATGGATTACTACTGAAAACACAGCTACAAAGCAGTAAGGTAGCCGTTCTTCCCCACCAGTATTAGTGGGAAATCAGCAGTGATGTGTCAAATGTGTATCAGCAGATTCTACCAGAGAACGTTCCTCCCACATCACACAGGGCCTCATGCTCCATAAAAACACACCAGCCAGCAGTAGAAGACAGCACTGTGCCTTTCTCTGAACCTTCCCTCCTGTTGCTCATCATTTTTAGCGCATGATTACGATTGTACCTCTCTCTCAGGTACAAGATGGTTTTGTTCAGAAAGCGCCACCTAAGCCCTTTTCCTGTTTGAAACAGTCCTAAAAGGACTGAGAGTGAGTGGCACTGTCCAAACTTCCAGGTCACTTTCCAGCAGAACGAGAAGGTCAGCAGTTATGATAGAAAATTCAATCACCTCTACACCCGTGACTGATGGGTTACGTTTCACAACTCTTTGCCTCCTGACTCTTAGACACAGTGACTGTGAAATTTTCAATGGCTCCAGCCTCTCATCACGCTTTCCCCTAATACACCATTACAGAGAGGCTGGGACAGCTGAGCACTGCTCGAATTTGAAAGAACCCAATATTAAAGAAGGTTTAACAGTGATGGCTCTCATTTTTCTCTGAACAGGCTTCCTCTCCACTCACACAAAACCTTTCTAACAGCAGTGGCAGCTGGAGGAAGAGCAGCTGTAATGCTTCACAGGTACCTCAGGGCTGTGACCACCTCAGCCAAGTGCTCCTTCAGATGATCAACAAAAATGTGACTGCTTAATGATAGCAGCCCTCTAATTAAGGCAGAGCTATCTAAATCTAGTACTAATTTTAATCAAAAGAACTGCCTAATTATTATATATGCTTTACAAATGAGTTCACTTAGACACGAAAGAATTTAGGTGAGTGGTTTGAAGGCAAAAGTGTTTACAGAGAATGAGAAATCTTCAGTGTGATACGGTAACTTTGTACCCTTCACTCTGCAACCAAAAGAGATTCAGGAGAAAAAGGAGGAACAAGTCAGCAATTTTTGATGTCCTGTCTCTGGGGACTGAGACCACAGAAGTGGTGGCAGCCACCTTCCAGACCTCAACAGCAGAGAAAAGGAAGGCTGATTTAACATGCAAAGCTAATAAGAGAAAAGAGAATTGCCAGGGTAAAGGTAACACTGTTGTACCCAGAAAGACTGGTATAGAATTTTAAAGCCTTTTAGAAAAATTCAGTTCAAAGCCCCATTAAAGCAAACAGGAATGAACATCCAAACTCATAACACATTTTTGCAAAACAGCTCTTTCACCTCATTTGTTTCCACATTAGAATATAAGCTATCTAAAAACAACCAGTAACCAAAATCAGAATAAGACAGGTAGTAATGCACATACAGGTGAGAATTTTCAGTTAACTACAGATATCAGTCCTTGTACTTGAAGGTATTGAACAACCACACTGGATACACGGTTCTTACGTTTTCTGGTCTGTATCACAGTGTGCTGGTTTGAGATTAATTGGCATTTTGGTGGGCAGGAAAATAGCCACCCCTGGAAGTGAGGTGTGCCTGTGGATCTCCCATGAGCCCAGCGCAACACCAATTGTGGGCCAAATTTAAAGACAGACAGGGAAATGAGCCAATCAAAAGTGAAATTCGTCTCAGTAGGATATATATTTGCACAGGACTGCCCGGGAATCGCTCTCTTTTGTTTCCGGCCTTGAGCAGTACAGACACTTGCTGTGTCCTTCCCCCCCCCCGTTTCCCTCCCA
>VXBU01016241.1:261289-278177 GCA_013400315.1 Bombycilla garrulus
ATGAAGATGGAGCTGATGAGGAGAATTTTTGTTTTGGACTAGGAAAAAAGACATTCTTAAACTGCACCCTAAAAGCTGATACAGCCCATGGGCAGTTGTGAGAGGACTGTCCCGTGGGGGGCGATGTTGCACAATGGCAAATCTGCGGGCGAGCCATTTGTGAACTGTGTGGCCACAAGAGGACTGGTATTCTTGTGGGGGATCTATGGCAAAGCAGGAGGGACTCTGCTCTTCCTGATGGGTTGGGGAAATGATTGTTCGAGGGGTGGATTGACTAAAAATCCTAGGTTTTGTCTTTTCATGTGTTCAGTGGGAGAGTGAACAGTCGGATGGGGGGAGGATGGATGTTTTGAAAGTTTCCCTCTGGTTTCTGGGTTTTTTTCTTTCTTTTTAGTGTTAGTTAATAAAATTTCTTCTCTATGCTTTACGTTTGGGTGCTTGTGCTCCTTTTTTGGTCCTATCTCACACCAGAAATTGAGAAAAATATATTTTCATGGGTGCACTGGCCGTTGGCCGGTGTCAAACCATGACACACAGTCTTCTCTAGTCACATTTATTGTTACATATCTGTCAATACTAAAGGACAGAATTGCTATCACTGTGTACTTATGGAGATGTGTGTACACATGTTTTTGCTACAGAAAACAGAAGATAGAAACATTAGGCTTTAGCTCTGGGTTTTCTAGAACCGTCCTCTCTCTTAAGTCTCACAGCTGAATCACGAGGTTTGAAATTTAAATTTTTAGTCACGAACAACACAATAGAGAGAGCTCTTATCTCAAGCTGGATACATGCATTCCCAAACAGGTACTTTATAAAGAGGTTCAGAGGGCAGATACTCACTGATCTGGTTGGTAGTTGCACTATAAAAAGCATTTACAGTAGTTGGGCTTGTAAACCACCTGCAGTAAGAACAAAAGAAATTGTCTGTCAGTACATGGACCAAAGATAAAAATTGAACTCAGCAGAAGGAAGTAAAAACATTAAGGACTTAAGACACATTAAACTTTAAGTATTTCTCCATTTCAGTTCATGCTATTTCCACTTTCTAGAACACTGAAATCTATTGTTTAATGACTTTAACTGTGTGCAGTCAATGAATGCCCAACAGGAGTGATTCTCAGTGTTCCTATCACATGATCTGTTTAATTTTTAAGCGACCACTGTGCTTGTGAGGCCAGCCACACTGATGAAACAAAATTCACCCAGTAAAAGCTGCAACACTGACAGCAGCTGCAAAAACTCTCTTGTGTGTCTTTAAAACATGTGTGGATGAACTCCCTGTTGAAACTAGAGGAGAGGATTTTGAAACAAGTAAAGTGGCTTTAGAGGCTTTGCTGAACAACTACTTGAAAAATTAGGATTATGCCAGTAACAGAAACAGGTAATTTCTGGGAATGTAAATTCAAAATAAACAGCTTCATGTTCTGTACCCTACGCAGTGAACATGACCATCCTAAACAAGCAGGCCTCTTGCCAGGCATTTCTTCTCATAGTTTGATTTCTCATTTATACTGGAGGAAACTCCTAGATTTGAATAGGAGGTGAACTTTGATGATCCTCGTGAGTCCCTTCCAACTCAGGATATTGTATGATTCTATGAACAGCAAATAAATCTCCTTAGCCTAAGCTCATCTATATTGACAGTGGCTTCAACCATATGAATGGAAAACCTTGACTGACTTCAGACAGATCCAAATCCCCTCAGATGAAACCCTGAGTTCAGTGAGACCAAGATTTCACTTAATGATTTTATAAAGGAAAAGTGTGGTTAAAGAAATGACGATGATGATAATTAGTGGTTAATTCATAATAACTTAAAAGTAACTCTAGTAAATGTCCAAACAAGAACATCCTGATGTCATCAGCAAAATATTACTCAAAAGTCTTACAAAGCCACATGAATGCAATGTAACTGCTTTGAAAAATTTTGTTTAAAGAGAAGAGAAAGGAGTTGCAAAACAATGAGTAAGACAAAGAAAGATCTATCAGAATATGGAAAATATGTGATATCAGTGACAATGTATACCAAATTCCTGCTTTAAAATAGTCCCATGAATAAAAGAGTCATCTGCAGATCCTGACTATTTTTCTGACAACTAATGTCCTTACTTAAGCCATGTAACAAAGGAGAGAGCTTTAAAATGGCAGTATTTTGTCTTTTATCAATAAATTTAACTGCTTGTTTTATTCTCCAAGCTGAGCAGCTTATTTTGCAATGCATCAACTAGAAAAACTAATCAATGAAGGCTAAAAGAGTGATGTCATGTACGTATTTGAACCATCTGTCACATTACAGGCTCTGATTGTCAGAGATAACTCTCCCTGTTTTGTTTATTAGGAGACTGTGAAGAGGAGGAGCAGGGGGAGGTTGTTTTCTGGTCTGTTTTCTGCTTTCTTCATAATAAGGAGATTAAATGTTAGAGATAATGTAGTGAGATAATGGAAAATTGAAGAAAGAATGTATAGGGTGAGGAGATCAAGAAAAAAATTAGAGGCTTAATTAACTAAATTTCAATTTCATGTTTATTCACAGCAGCAATCAGCTGAACTGTTTTGAAAGGTGCAAGCCTGCCATTTATGCCTTGGAACCTGTGCTCCAGGCTTAGCTGTAAATCTGGAGCACTGTCCCTTTTTTGACAAAGAGAAAACCAATCTAAAAAACTCAACACTTCAATTTATATTTCACTCTAAGTTTGAGCAAAGACACATAGTGGTGTGACTTGCACCTCACCCTCCTGGCTTGTTCTGCTTACAATGGCCTTTCTGTTCTCAAACAGCAATTTTTAAGCATGAAAAAGGCTTCTGGGAAAGACAATGCTCCCTTTTTGAAAATTCCTCTTAGCCTTTTATTTCCAGTCAGAGGATCAAGAGCCTAAGATGTATAACAGATACTTCAAAATAGATTAATGTGCTTTGGTTCTCCTCTCCATCCTCTGCAGGGGCTTACCACAGCTAGCTGCACAGAGGAACCACCACAAGCAGCAGCAAAGAGCTCTTCACTGGCTGGAGACAGCTCTCTAACAGCACAAGTTTGCACTTGCTTTTACTGGGTGAGGAGCTGGTGATGGAGGTACCTGTCCCCACTGGAGCACCTCACTCTGCCCAAGAGCAGCAGGAAATGCTGGCAACTTTTGGGCCTCATTTACTGAGGGCCATCCTCTGGCCATACTTTCATACCTATGAACTCACAGGTTTGTAGCTTGCAGGCTAAGACATATCACAGCAGCCCTGTCCTGAAACTCAGGTCAGGTGCTGCTTTTCTCATGATCTACCACCACAATAGCAGAGCCCATCCTGTTTGCTGAGCTCAGTATGAGCCAAAGACTGAGAGCAGCCTTGATTTTCCCACTGTAAAACTGAACTCGGTTCTTTCCAGGTTACTCTTTCATAATGAGGCCTCAAGAATGACCCTGTGTGAAATTTGCTATGCTTTTAAACAGTTAGGAAGAGGACACTTAGCAGCTATACTGAGGAGTCAGGAAGAATAAGAGTTCTCTAGTAATAAGAGTATTTCATATTTGACATTTTTTGAGAAATGTATTTCCATTCCAGCATTTTGTTGTACCATTCTGAGCCCTCTGAAAAAGACTTAGGAAGTATTTCCCACAAAATAGTAGAAATAACCAAGACTGCTTCCATCCAAACTAGTAGAACAACTTCACTTCTCATCATCTGTTATGCTCTTTCAGTGAACTCCTTGAAGTGATTGAACCTTCAGGGACAGTCTTTAACTAATAACACACCAAATTACAACAGAAAGGTGTGTAATAAATAGATGTTGCTGTTAAATTTTAAGGTGAAGCAAATTTAGATATAACTGTCCCATTCCTGTTTGAAGTCAGATTCCCTGAGCATTTGCTCTAGGTCTGGTTACAATTTCTGTGCGCTTTATCTACTAACAGAAGGATGGAAAAAAAAGAAAGGCATTATACTGTTGGAAACCACTATAGAATATACTGTGAGTTTAAATCAGCATATCCAGTCTGATAACCAGGATGCCCTAGCAGACGCAAACAGAAACTTAAAGATTACAATCTGAGTGGATTACTACTCAGGTTCCAGGAAGAGGGAGATTGGATCAACCCTCTGCAAGCAGAGAATGTTTGTAATATGCATAACACGATGATGTTACAAGAGATTAACCCTACAGAATAGCATATAAGCTTTTGTAAAACTCAGTAAATGGAATCCTGATCAATGAATTGGGGTTTGTTCATCTCTCTCAATCACCGATATTATACATTCCAAGCTCTTATGAATTACAAAGTAAATAAATAAAGATTCTAGAATTGTATAAACTGTTTTCATTTGCTATAAGTTTGTGAAAAAGGGACAGCTTTGAATGATGTCCTGTAGCATTACCTATCTACTTCTGCAGCAGTCAAAACCTAATTCTGCAGAGCTGGCACTTGTAAGGTGGAGATTTCCCTTGCAGAAATAAAATGTGAAACATACACTGAGATGGCAAGTGGGGCAGAAACTCTCTTAGCTTCATCTATGTTCTTGAGGCTGCAATTTTCTCTGTGATATTTTCTTTCTGGGTTAGGAGTATAGTGTGCTACACTGCCATTCATAAACAGGGGTGGCTGGGAACATTCACAACACAGGAAAAAGCTTATTAGTTTATTTAATTCTCTGGAAACCAGAAACTGAATTTGAAAATTGACCCTCAGTTTTTTTGAGTTGAAAGAAATCATTGTTGCTGTTCAAAATTCAAAGCGAGAAATAAAAAAATAAATAATCACATAAAAAAGAAAATGCACTTGTGAATGTACAAAGAATTAAGCTGTTTAGAAGTGAAAAGCTGTACAAACATTCTGCAAGCTGGAAAATGTCTTCCAAAGAAAATACTATAAAAAAAGAACCTCTAAATGGGAGGCAACCTTCAGGGTGCTTTTCAAAATTGTATTTCCTCTTCTCGCTGTTAGTCTCTTTTATATATTTTCCCACGTAGAAACAGATTATTATCCTAGGCCAGGCTGCTGTCTGTCTCCCTTAGGAATGGGGAAGCAACTAGGATGGTAAGGCTGGGCCCAGGCTTCAGTACCACGCCACTGCTTAAAATGAGGTTCAAAGACCAGGAAAAGGCTCCAGGAGGCTCCTTTCCAGCCTCTCCTCTCCAGGACAGGTCCCAGCCACACAATTTCCAGCAGAATCTCTCCAACAGACAACAGCTTGCCCAGTGGTTTTGATGGCTGCTTTTCCCTTTTTGCAGAAGGAGTTTTTACACTGTCCTCAGTGGCATCCAACCCAGAACCTCTCAGAGCTGCCCTCCCTTGTGGCAAAGCGAGAGCCAGGGTTTACACACGATAGTGAGTGGTCAAGAAAAAATGGATAGGTCCTGGAGGAGACCCCAGAATCCTCTCATGGCACACTTCCTTTGTATCCTCTTATCAGGATACCAGATGTCTACATCCCCAGCACTGAAAGTCTGCTGAAAAATGGAGAAAGGTTTGGCCAGGTCTAAAAATCTTAGATTATATGCTGACTTCAAAGGAGAAAGATGAATAATAATGAAGTGGTGTGCCCAAGAAGTTCTCTGGTGCTTTGTTATTTGCAAGTATGATATCAGTGTTAAGAAGGACAGATTCCATCCCTGATAAAAGGGTGCAGGCATGTGTTTGCATACACACACACACACACAAGTATATTTGTATGTATGAATGTGTATGACTCCATCGATGGATAGCTAAATGCAACTAAAACCCTGTCTCTCCTTAACTTTTCCTTTCCACATCACCATCACTTCCCCCTGTACTGCCTTTGACTTTTCTCTGCTCCAGCTCTGTCTGACCTGGGTTATAATGATTGTCTTCACACCTGGTGCCCATCCTCCCACACTGGCCCTTCCAGACTCTCCACTGAGCCCTCTCAACCTAACCTGTGCTGGTTTGTGCACCATACTCCTCAGCTCATGCACAAATCCCTTCCATTTTTCTCTCCACTGATAGCTGAGCACGTTTTTTCTTGTTTGATAGAGCCAGCTGTGAAGGTGACAGTCACCTCCCAGCCTGCTGTGAGGATGGCAGCTGGCATCCTGTGAGGATGGTGTTGAGCACAAGTTACACCTCCCAGAGCTGTGATGCCCTCAGGGGAGCCTGGCCCCAGGACTGGCAGAACAGGAAACTCCAGCCCCCAAAGCTTTGTCAGGGCTTCCCAGTTCCAGGAGGGCTGGCTATGTCCTGCCACCCATGCCCTGAGCAATGCCTCATCTGAGCTCCTCCATGCTCCCTTCTGCCAGGCAGATAAAGGCCAGGGACAGAGGGAACAGAAGAGAGAATAAAGGTTTTTCATAATTACCCCTGCTCTAGTTTTTTTTTCCTTATTTTTAGATTAAAACTAGATTTTTAGATTTGGATTTTGAATTTCCAAAACAATTCTTTTCCACTTTGTTACCCACATTCCACTTTGTTTTATCCAACTGCTGTGTCTAGTATCTCCCATCTTCTCTGTCCATCCCGTGATGGTGTTTCTCTGGTGCTTTGATTGAACTATGATTTTAATTTCACATTTAGCTGAGGAAAATTATTCCAGTTTGAAATGATATTATTGAGAAACATAAACTGTCTGTGAAAAGAATATGGTGTTTTACCTTTTGGGTGTAATATTACTTTAGTAACTTTTATTTCCTTATACACTCATTTTCTTACTTATTTTTTTTTGGTCCACAACTTTGATGATCTTACAATATCTACCTCAAAATACAAATGTTATGCTAAAAGCTACTAAACTAAGGAAAAGAAGAAATGAAGCAAATAGAAAAACCCAAGGGTAATTTGTGCTATTAGTGCAGAACCAAGCTTCATCAAAAATTCTGTGAAGTTCTATGAAATGTAAAAGTTTAAAAAACAAAAACAGAAAAATGAGAGGGAAAAAAGAGAGGTAAAAGCATCAGAAAGCAGTGGAGTGTGATAATTAAAAAGTGGGAAGTGGCTAAAAAGTGGCTGATATTTTTGAGGCCAGGTTTGACATGCCTCAGACTAGTAAGTGAGAGTTACTGCTTTATTTTAATAAATTTTTTAAAAAATTACTGGAGGCAGCAATGACTCTTTGTGCTTTGGTGTCCCTCAGCAGGCAGAGTGGCACCACTTTCTGAGCCCTTTTCTATTACTGAACAGTTGCAAAGACAGAATAACGTCCCAGCAGGAGCCGTATTTATCCCTCCCTGCCAGGACTCAGGTGGAGATTACATCCAGCCCTGCAGAAGGCAGGGCAAATAGCTGTGCGAAAAAAGGGGAGGGACCAGAAATAAAACTGGCATCCCCCAGGCCTGAATGCACTCTGAGGGTTGACAAGAAAAGTGCTACAAAGGTGATGAGGGGCTGGCTATGATGTGGTACTGGAAATAAGATGGTAAAACAGGCATGAGAAGGTGTTCAATCTTGTAGTGGGCAAGTGGATAACACTTTCATTTTTTAAGCATACCCATGTGACAGCTCTCAGACTACAATCCTTGAGCCAGGGGCTGCCCACCCACTGATTTCCTTACAGGGGAGCTTTCCCATTGTGCCAAGAATCCACAGGTTCTGCATCAGTGCTGCCCCAAGGCTGCCCATTGCCATATAGAGGGCAGAGTTGTTTCACTGCTCTCTTGGAATTGTTACCCTGAAGAGAATACACCAGCATGGACTAGTCCTGACATCCAGGAAAATCTCTAAAATCATCCCCTGGGATTGACCAGTGCAATGCCAGAGAAATCTGTGATGAGAAGGGAAAATTCACAACTAAATCTAAGCTATAAATAACACCTTGAACACACAGGGCCAAATTAAAACACTCTAACCATGAACAGCCTTCGTTTGTCCCCCTGCCTCACAGGCAGCACGGACCCACCCCAAGAACAAGGTGTGGTTCAGTTTGAGTAGGATTTCTGGAGTCCTAAGGAAATACAACCACAGGAGCTAACCACTGGCACTGATTCCAAAGTCTGTGTGTAGAAGGAGTCATTTTTAAGTAGGATGATTAGACTAATTAAGTTCTGCTTAGGTTTTAATTTGCATTTTACGGATTTGATTTCCCACAAGTAAGAAAAGAGAATCATTTTCTCATGTATTTTATGACAGTTTGTGACACAATCTGCACTCTCATGTTTACAAATAAATAAAAATAACATATGTAGATTAAATTATGTTTCATTCTGTATCATTGCTATCAATAGCAGGCAACTAACAATGCTGATTTATATTACTAATAATAACATTATCTCTTACTGTGATTTCATTCCTACAAAAATTATTTTATAAATCCCTGCTGTACCATTTCCAACTCTAACTGTGACCAAGAGACACACTCCATTGTTGATTGTGATCCAATTACCTCTTTTTTCATTAAATTAAGATTAAACTTCAAGCATGTGACTACTCTGCATATGAACAGGGATACACAGAATTTACCAAAAGAAAAATCCACAGGAGTTTCTGAATAATGAGAGTTTGCCCATAGGCTTTCTGTGTCATAACATATTGCTGTTAACATAATTCTATTAAACTTACTATATAACAGTATTTAATATATAAATTAAATTATACAAGTTAAAATAGTTAGAAGATTATGTAAATTTGCCTTTTGTCTACTCACTCTGTTTTTGGAACTTCTTTTCTAAGCCAGTAGAAATCAGATTGGGCTGCGTATTTGCGAGTTTGCATTACATTGCCAAAAAAATCATTTTCTGTAAACTTCAGCTGTATCGAGAAAGCACAGACATTTTTAAAGCATGTCCAAAGAAACAAAAGCTGACATAAAAGAAGCAGAACTTTCATTTTATATGAGATAATCACCTAATATTTTAGCGATTATCAAAGCAAGTAAAATTTTTACTCTTGGTAAGAAGAATAAATATTTGATGAGCTTAGTTAAAAAAACAGTGGCTGAACAGATCTGCTGAAAAAGGGTCTGGAACACTGGGAAAGCTCTTCACTGTGCAGAATGCTGCTGAAGGAATCATAAGCACCCAACAGTGGATTGCAGACTGCACATTTCTATGGCTATTATTAAGAGAGCCTCTTTTCCAGGAGGAACTACACTTGCTTTTATTTTTAAATGCGCATTTTAAAATCACTTCCAACACTGTAATGAAGTACCGTTTTTCAGTTTGCTTTGCATTTTATAACAAATGCTTCATAATCTATGCCTTCTGAGGGTTCTGCCACGTTAAATATTTACAGCCATAGGGCACCATGCTTCCATAGGTTTCCAAATCTAATAGCATTCACACACACAAAACTAAATAGGCAAGGAAAAGGGATGTTAATAGATTATAAATCCCTGTCATCAGCTGAAAACAATTCTAGGATTTGTGAGGAAGTTGCTCTTCAGATGTAAACTATGGTTTTGCAAGCATGATTAACAAGTATTTTTCACCAGACATTACCACTTATCTGAGCAAATAATTCCATACACTGAGTGACAGAGGTGGTCACATGCTTTGTCTCATTAGGTTGTTTTCCCTGCACCCTCTCACCCTACCATTTCCCTGGGCAAGGACTAGGCTGGTAGAGTTGGTTCTCTCAATAAATGATGCCTCCATTTAGTGTTTGTTCATGTGCTCTGGCAAAGATGATGATTGCTCTTGTATTTTACTGATTCAGGATTGAACTTGTGTTTCTAGTTTGCCTGTGACTTTCAGTAATACAATTAATCAAATGCATGCCACAGTTGGAAAATAGTAAGATGCATTATTATTAATCATTTGCCTTCCTGCCTTTGTTAAGCTGAACAGGTACTGGGGCAGGAAGTAGCCTCCCCACAGTATCCTTGTCCAGCAGGCAGCACAATTAGGACCTCTTGACATGATTATAAGTATCAACTGTAAATTAAATTTATAGCCTGGAGAGATGAGGAGAGCTTATATAAGGCATCCAAAATGTGATATTCTGAGCTAAAATGCATAAGTCTTTTTGAAAATCATTATTTTGAGAAGAAATGCTTTTGCTTTGTTCCATTTTTATAACTAAATGCAAAATTATTACAGTGTATGCTTAACCTTTAAAATGCTTAATAGCAGAAAGTTTCTTGCACCCAGGCAGATTTTACTCCCAGCAGGCCTCGTGATCTCATTTAAATATAACAGCATTGACTATTTAGACACAATTTAGAGCTAGCACACTTCAAAAATAAAAATAATCAGGCAAGCATGAGTCCAGGTGTATGCCTAACAAAAGACTAGTTTTGACTTTAGACAGGAGCAAAACAGAGCAAAGAAAGGCTGCAATAAATGAATAAAGCTGCAAGCCTGACACTTACTGTTTTGATGTCTTCATTAATATATGTATCATTCATTATAAACTGAGGGTAACCAACTTTCGCCATAACTGCTTTTGCCTTTGAAAAAGAAAAAGAGGAAAAAAAAGGTTTGACAGATAAAACCACTTCTCAGCATACAGCTTTTTCTCTTTCTTGCTCAGTTTCCACTTTGTATTATTATGCTTCCCTGGAGCCATCCTAATTTAACTTCAAAACAACCTGCCTACAAGGTAAACTTGGTGCCACAAATGAGCTCGGCATCACAACGCAGAGGGTCCAGATTCTGCTGTCAGATTATCACAGTGGGTCTGTCGCTGCCTGCAGAGCTTTTGCGTACTTACAGCAATGTGTCTGAGTGCAAAATCTTAACAGCTGATTTCCCCACAGGGTTTTGTGTTAATCAGATGGTCAAATGCCTGTTTGTACAATGTTTTCCAAAGGACAAAAGGAAATGGCCTGTTCCACCATGGCACAGTAGCTGGTACACATCCAACTGCTAAAACAGGTTTGATGCACAGATGTGCAGCCCTGGTCCCAGCAAGTGCAGACTGGCATTTCCACCGAGGGCCACTTCTATTTGCACCTGAGGATGGGTCCTTTTCTGAAGGACACTGCACTTTCTGAAATCCACAGGACTGATCTGTGTTTAGTTCTCCAGTTTCCCTCCTTTACTTTGCAGTCTTTGCCCTTTCCCTAATGTCAGTAGACGTGTTAAAATAAGACACTTCATTTTTCATTGATCTTCTTTCAGTTGTGACTTGGTCCCAGTGTTTATGCACAACCTGCATAAACAGTCCAGTGTGAACTGGATGAGTATTCCCACTTTGTAAATCATGGAGTCAGTGTATAAACACCCTTGGTAATGTCCTCACAAAAACACCAGCAGGCCACACAGACACCCAGAATCCCTGTGGAAACAGGTTTCCAGAAGAAAAGCAGAAGTATACAAAAAGATGAGATGATATATGAACAAGTGAAATGTGACAAGTCCATAGGATAAATTACAGCTATGATGGACTAGGATAGCACAAAACTTTCATTTTTTATGTTTTCAGGATGCTGAATATAGTTTCTCCATAAGTCTTTGGAATTCCCTCCACCCCTCATAAAATGCTCCTCTGTGGTCATCAAACTCCAATGTCAAAATTCAAATAAATATAGCAAGATATGAAAAGCAATAAATAATTGGCCTTAAAACCAAGTACAACCATACCGACCCTGCATTCTGCTGTCTGTGAGTAGAGCCTGGACCTGTGTAGGGTCCAGCGACTTTTATTTCCTTCTTGCTGCAGGGACTGACTGCTCAAGGGAAGACTCCCCTTCCTCCACATACCCTTTCCCCTTCTCCCACTTCACAGTATCTCAATACAGCTGGGCCTCCTATACAGCAAGACATAAAACCAGCTGTTCCACGGCTTTAAGAAGAAAGGTGATGGAGGATTGCCTCAATTTAACCAAAATCATTCTTTCTCCCCTTTTATTTTTCAAGAAGAAAGGCCTCTTTTCTTCAACTCCTTCAATTTCTCAATCTCACTTCCAACCCAAAGTTATAATCCTCCATTTGTGACATCCCAATAAATTGTGGTTGAGATAATTAAGATGTCACAAACAGAAGAGAACAACTTCAGGTAGGAAATTAGCAGCAGGAGCAGACCATCTCTTAAGCAAGAAAGATCCCATTGTCATGCAAATTGCCCTAGTAATAAAAAAAAGCAATGGAAGAAAAATGCTGAATGGAAAATATTAAATGAGCCAAATTAAATCTCAACAGAATGTTTCCTCACTTTGCCAGAAGGTTCAGCAGTCTTTCATGATATTTTAAATGCTGTGGTGGGGAGGGAGAATAAAAAGCCAGGAAGGGAGCATGATTCATCTGCAAGTTTGTATGTAATCAAGAGTCTAAATTTTTCCTGGTGGTTTTGTCGGGTCCAACTAACTGAACTTTGCAAGGATCAGAACATTTCCTTTACCATTTCCCATGTTTCAATGCTAGTTAAAACTAACTTTGGAAAAGGAAAGATCAAAACCCATCTGTTTTAATTTCTGCTAAATCAGCTTAAACAAATCTGGTGAATCTCAAATGCTCTGCATGAGTTCAGCACTTGCTTTGTGACTTTCACATTTGATGTCATGAGATTGAGATTTCCAAACATGAGAATAAAATAGTCGGACACTGTGGAGATTATATTTTTTTTAATAGAGACTATATAAAACCCTAATAAATAACAGAGTGTCTTGAGATTTTTGAAAGCTAATGCCAAAGGTAATACTGCTTTTAGTACTTCGATGCTTTGCCAATGTCTAAAGCTGTCTGTGGAAGGAAGGAAGGAAGGAAGGAAGGAAGGAAGGAAGGAAGGAAGGAAGGAAGGAAATGTTATATTATTGTATTAGTTACTTAAAAGGCATTACCACAATATGTGTGGTTTAGTGATCTGAGAAATAAGACAGACAAAGCTGATGCTGACAGCGAAGGATGTTCGGCTCCTGCTTAGGGAAACTGCTTCCTATAGCCAAAGCAAAACTCATGAGAGAACATAGGAAGCCTTCTGCAGTCCTTGGGAATCCCTCTGACTGGGATTCCTCCTAGAAGCTTTGCATCAGATGCAAACCTTTTCAGCTGAGCCCAGCACATGGCCCCATTTATTTACACAACTGACAAGTTAGGAAGTATCATATTGAGAGCAGGTTTCTACATTTGCATGTTGGAAGTCTTGCTTCTGTGCCTATTATTCTGCTCATTTGTGTAATATTTAACAGCAGTTGGGAGACTCCTTATTTATACAGCAGAAGGAAGTGGAAAACTCTTCTACAGCTTGCTTACTCTTTGATAATGATGTCATTATTTTCCCCTTGATAGGATTAAAAGGTCTCTCTGTATAAGAGACCAGCCTTCCAGGAGGCAAGCACAGGGAGTCAAATGAAATGTGACAAATGTACGGGAACCAGCCATGTGGCAATTGCACAGGAATCCACCATAAATCCACCATGCACAATTTTTATGGTTTAAAGGCTCATTTAACTCCCTTCTCTAGTTTGCATATTAAACAGCCATGTGTACAGGAGGAAAAGAGGCAATGGGGTACTTCCCCCAGGCATCATTAAGCACTCAGCCTGCACTGGGCTGTTGGGTAAATTAAGGAAACTCATCGCTGCAGGGCTCCTCTCCCACCATCACAAGCAAGAGGCTCTCACAGGGTGTTTTAGGGTAAGTCATGATGGCATTCCTTTCTATCCCAGCAGCCAGAGAGAACAAGCTCTGAGGCAAAGGAGCCAGAGTGGGATTACTTCCACCACTCCTTGTGCATGGAAATTTCCCCGCTGACTTCAACACAGCCAGGGTTTTACCATCACTGTCTTTCTGTCACAGTGAGAGCATTGCAAGTCAGTTTACTACACAGACAAAATAATAAACGAGTTTTCACTCTCTGCTTAACAACCTGCCAACTTGGGAATGCACACGTGTTTCGGTGCTCCAAAGCAGCCCAGTTTCCAGCCTATTCAAATTCTCACTTGACAACCGAGCGTGTGAGCATTCTGAGAGCCTTTTTGCTTCTCAGAGTATGACTTTGGATATTTTATACAACACTAAGTACTGACATATTTTACTTACTGTAAAGAGAAAACAAAACAAAACCTGTACCTCACAAAAAAGTTTTATGAGTCCGAGATCTTTTGTATATTAACTTGACTCAATAACTTTTTGAAGATCATTTTTAAGCTTCTAAATATATAAAAAATTAATGCAATTACAGTTCACTGAAAAATTAGCATGAAATACATTGTGGAAGCTAAAATCATTCATGGCAAAGTAATGTTCCATTTAATTACAAAGATTAATTCAGCCTTTATATATGTGCCCGGTCTTTTCATTTTTCATTGAGAACAGATGATTCAAGAGCCATCTGGTAAAACTGCTGCATAAATATCACTGCATCTATCTAGGGTTTACATACGGAAAAACTGGGAAAATAGAGTGATGGATCTTGGCAAAACAGAGGAAAGTTCCATCGCAGATCTAAAGCCCAATCCTACAGATGTCAGTAGGAAGTCACTACTGACTTGAGTGAGAGATTGATTGAGCTCACCCTAATGATACACAGTATTTCCTTTGTGGGAAAATGAAATATCAGGGATTTTCACATTGTCAATTACAATGGAAAGTGAAGTGGCAACTCAAACATGAACACTTGGCCTGAAATTACAATTTTTTAACAGTACTTGATCTGCAGTGAACTGTCTAATCCACACTCAAGAATACAGATTATCATTATTTATTTTTAAAACTTGGCTTAACTACCCTCTTTTTTTTGCATGTCACAATAATAGAAGCTGTGTAGGCTTTTTAAGAACTGGTGTTTCATTTAGTAATAATTCACATATCACCACTTCACACTGCACCGTAACCATCCCCTCTGTATGTATTCAATTGTTTTGAATGCTCTAAAGTAATGAAGGCAGAAAATGCACCATCATTCCATCTTTGTAATAGCTTGAGGCCAAGGTTAAAGAAAAAGTAAAATAAATAATCAAGAGGCTTATGTGAATAATAACACCCATGTACACATAAAATTGCTTTCAGTTAAATACACATTATGGCTTAAAGAGCAGCTGAGTCCATTTAACAACTTTGTGCTGCCTAATGAAAAAAAAAGTCCTATTCCATGTTCTTCTTCCCTGCTCCTCTCAGCTATGTCCATAGTTCTCCTTATGCTGCCTGCACCCACAGCCTCCAAAGGCTGCCTCATCTCCTTGACACATCTTTCTGTGGGGCCACTTAACTCATCAATAACACAGCAGAAATTTAACCAAGCTTTCCCTCAGCTAGCTTTCTGTCAGATCACTGAGCTGAATCACTCACTCACCACATGGAGAGACCCAGCAAATTCTGGAACTTTTACAAGACAAGTTCTGGGGACACATGATGCGACAAAGTGGAGAAGGGTTATGAGGTACAATAGTTATCTCCTCCTCTGAATGATCTTTTGAAACCAAAGCCTCACTCAGAGAAAACTTACTGACAAGACAATACTATTTAGTACACTTAAAAATACCATACCATACCATACCATACCATACCATACCATACCATACCATACCATACCATACCATACCATACCATACCATACCATACCATACCATACCATACCATACCATACCATACCATACCATACCATACTTTATAATCCTAAGAAACAAAGAGGAAAAGGGACACAGCAATTCCTAAGACAAGTGTTCATTGGGATTATATGGTCAGTCTTAATATCTACTATTCAGCAAGACAATATTATTATTACTCACCATAAAGTTTAAAGCATCTAAAATTTAGTTGGACTAAAAGAGTCAGAGAAAGCAACAACGTACATCAGTGCCACTCCTTCCTGTCCTAAATCCCTTCTGGCTCTCTGTCACTGTGATGAAAGTTTCACTGGAATTAACTTTTTAGTTTAAACTAATCCCACATAAAAATTTTTTTTGTTGTTTTTTAGCAATAGAACTGGACTAAGTCAGAGAAAGTGTGAAATGAGCATCTTTATTTCAGTCTTACTCATATAAACATATTAACTGACTGTAATATTTCATAAGCACAACTCCTCCGTTCAATGCAGCACTACAATTAGCAGACCTATTCATATTTTCTCCTTCCACCAGAAACTCATTCTGCCGCCAGCTTTGCTTTAGATTTGCTAAGAAAAAAGTATTCTTTATCCATTTTATTTTAATTCCATTTTCCATTTGCAACCTCTGTATTACAATTAACATTATTCCCTTATATTATACACAGAATATTACATGTGAGAGACATATACTCTGTCTTTCAGAAACAGATTGTCAGATCTGCAATACCTTTCTTTGTAGCACACAGAAAATATTTTCATCTTTGAAGATCTAAGTGCACTTATACTGCAGATCAGTACAACCCAGCTCCTGGCACAGCATGTGCTTAACTGCTAACTATTCCTGTCCAAAGCACCTGCGCGAGTGTTTGGATTCTCAGTGGAGCTGAAATGATGCCTAGGGACCAGAAGAAAGGATGATGCCCAGATATGCAAAATGACTCAGCTGTGGCACCACACCAGCTGTGACAGGTCAGCTCCAGCGTGGGGGTTTCTGCACTGGATTCCCCTTTGCACACCTGTGGATCACTTGGGGCATGACTGCACCAGGGTGTGTGGAGAGTTGGGAACTCCTCCAGCTGCACTTCAAACAAGCCAGAAACAAATGTGCTGTGGTCTGAAGACACAGACTATCACTAGTATCGTGCTGATATAGATACATGCCCCACAGTATGTGCTGCTAAGCTGCATTCAATAGGACTCATGCCAAGCTAGGCTTGGACTCATACTCAACACTGTAAAAAACCAAACTCCTCCTGCCTTTATTTTAGGCAACACTCCATGTTTTCCAATACATTTATCTCTAAAAACCAAACAGCCAAACATACTACCCCAACTCAAAATTCTCTTTGGGGTTGGAAATTACCTCAGATATCTTTACTGATAAAATTTTGCACCAGGATCCTAAGGATTTGCAATAGGAAAAACAAAACAAAACAAAACAAAACAAAACAAAACAAAAAAAAAAAAAAAAAAAAAAAAAAAAAAAAAAAAAAAAAAAAAAAAAAAAACCCCCCCACGCACCCACT
>VXBU01016241.1:278390-450630 GCA_013400315.1 Bombycilla garrulus
AAAAAAAAAAAAAAAAAAAAAAAAAAAAAAAAAAAAAAAAAAAAAAAAAAAAAAAAAAAAAAAAAACAAAACCACTCCTTCCTGGACCCATTTCACTGCTCATCTTGCTCATCCCCAGAATACCTCATGAGTTGACCCATACTCCCAAGTTCATGCCACCTCTTGCTACAAACACACCCACCTTGATCCAAATCCTTGATCCTTGATTCTTTGTCTTTTCTGCTGTTTTGTTTTAGCTCTGGGGAAGCAACACACTTAAAAAAACTCACTGTGCTAGCAAAATAATGTCCCCAGGGACCAAAAAAAATATCTGTATGCTGAGATCTCTGGCACTGGACACCGAGAGAGGCAGGCTCAGAGATCAGGAAAGGGTGAGGAAGCTCTCTCCCCATCATAACTGTAGGGATATGATTTACCACAGTGCTTCTTTTCCAGTTTTATGCAAAACTCTGAATAACCTGTTCCAGAAAGGGACAACTTCCGACCTTAGCCTCTGCTTGCATCAGTTTACATTCATTTAACATTTTCAAGGTTAAGCAAAGGTTGCTGAGTACATTTTTTCTGAATAAAGAATAGCATGTGAAAAATTCCCTTTTCATTTCTCATTTCACAAGTAAGCTTCAGCCACAGTCTTGATACAACTGAAACCAGACATGGCAGAGACTCCTTTTAACACTACTCAAACTGAAATAGTGACTGAGAACTTAACCACCAGTACTACTCATAACTTGCATGTTTTATCTCTGAGGAGGAATTCCTTTTGCTTGGAACAGGGACCCTGACTAGCACTGCACCAGTAAGAGTGTGACTATCAGTTGTCCATGCCTTGTAATATATGGGGGGAAAGCAGATGTGAACATAATGAAAAACATAGGCTGCAAAATATAGAAAAAATCTATTCATAAAATACTTTATTCTCTACTCAAGATTAAATTTCTTTCTGTTCCAAAACTTTACATATTTTTATTTTTAAATAAATTATATCTAGGTATTTTTACATTGATGAAGCTCATAGCATATGCAAAACTGAGCACAAGACACTTCACAGCTCCCTCACAAATGAGAACAGCTGAGGAAGCCTTCATTCTTAGTCACAGCATCCTGGCCTCTAAAAGGCCACTAAAGAAACAAATTCCTGAGTCTGATGAGCTCCTTGTAGTAAAGCTCTTTTACAAGTAAACTCCAGCAATATCAATACCTGAAGCCATTTAAAATCTCACAGCTTTGCTTCAGACCTCTGTGATTGGTACAATACCTGAGCAAGTCGAAGTGCTGCTGATTCACACTCCTGGTTGTGGACAGCTCAGTGCCAAGACTGAGGGTCCATGGTGGGGTCCCAGCCCACAGCCCTGCCCTGCTGAGCTCCTCTCCCACTCCCAGGCAGCAGGCAGCTCTCCTCTCAGTGGACATTTACAGCACATGGAGATCTGCACAGTCAGGAAATACATTTCCACTGCAAAGAGCCAGGGAGTGCCAAGCAGACACCTGAGCATGCCCTTGTGGACTCCTCCACAGCCAGAATGGCTCTCTTGCACCTCCATACCTGCTACTGCTGAGCTGGGGGACAGCTACACTGTCTTTTTACCTCTACCTCTACAGGAGACAGGTTTACTTGTTTAAACAACAAAGACAGTGAAAGTTAAAGCTGAAACGGTCCAAGACTTCCAGGGGTGGTGGAGGATCTCTTGCTCCTTGGAAGAATTATTCTGTCATTTAGCATAACAATGCTTTCATGTTGTGTTTCTGCCATAAAACCTTCAGATTTCTCCTGGTCCCTGAGCATCTGCAGGTGTCTGTCCATCTGTCTCCCTCCTATTTCAAGCATGAGATTTGTCATAAGTGTTTTGATGTCATGCACCCATTCTGGCCTTATGTAGTCATGGCTGAGTCTGAAAAATGACAGCTGTTAGATCAGGGTTAAATACAATTTCCTCTCCCTTCACCTGTTTTCCACTCTCTGTTTGCACGGTGCTCAGGTTATTAATGGAACTGACATCCCTGCACAACTGAGTGAGCAGTAGCAGCAGCCAGATAACAAGGGAGAAGCTGGCAGCAGCAATCTAACCCCAGAGATAAGAGATAAGCAAACATGCCATGGCTATTAGTTTCAACTCTGGCCAGTGGAGAAGAACATCTCCTGTGGTTACTGATCAGGAAAGCCCAATCTTCCTGTGAAGGTTAAATTAAATTCAGGATGTGATAGATTATTCTTAGAGTTCAAAAATTAAAGTTTGTGATGAGAAATAAATATTTGATGTAAAACTAATAAAGAAAAAGAGATGTTAATCTGATAGAAACTGAAGACCTATTTTTATTCTGAGAAAAGCATGGAACACTTCTACTCTAGAAGGAAAGTACCATTCTCTGTTTCTCACAGGTGAAAAAAGTTACTCTAAAAAATGGCATTTTCCAAACAGCTATCTCAGGAATGGTGCAGGAGTGGAAGCTTCAAAATCCTGTCAAAATTCCAAACTAGGTAAGTAGTGCAAACTTTTCAAATCTCTCATGTCATTTCTGAGCAGCACCTACTTTCCTTACAGCTTCCTATTGAGTTGTCCCTTTGTTTTCATATGTCCATGCACATGGTAGAAGAAGGATTGGGCTGTTCAGCCTCAAAAAGGGATGACTGAGAGGGAAGTTCATTGATACCTATAAGTATCTGAAGGGAGAGTGTCAGAGGATGGAGCCTTTTGGAGGCTCTTTTCTGTGATGCTAAGCAATAGGACCAGAGGCAGAAACTGATGCACAGCAGGTTCCACCTGAGCATGAGGAAGAATTTCTTCCCTGTGCAGTGACCAAGCACTGGCACAGATTGCCCAGAGAGGGTGTGGAGTCTCCTTCTCTGGAGATGTTCAAGAACATCTGGACACAACCCTGTGCCATGTGCTCTAGGATGGCCTGGCTTGAGCAGAGAGGTGGAGCCAGATGAGCCCAGTGCGGTCCTCTCCAATCTGTCCCATTCTGTGATTCTGTGAGAGATGAGTTAAACCAGGGAAATAAAACCCCAGTGATATATTTAATACACAGTGTTTGAAAAGAGTTAAAATGTGACACATTTAACCTTAAGAGAAGATTTGATTGTTGCTCCCTGCAATGCAGCTATTACAATACAACCACACCCTCAAATTTTTTGGTATCCAGAGACCACCCTAATTTCAAAATGCTCACTTCCACAAAGGAGGAGAGTGGCTAAGGTTAAATTGGCACTCAAGAAAAATACACTCTCCAATCTAGAAATAGCAAGGTTGTTTCACGAATATCTGAATCAAACTTTCCAGTAAAACCAGTAAATTAGAAAGTCAGCAGTCACCCCTATAGGCTTCTGAACAGGAATGAAGTGTCGAACTGCAATTACAGCCTTTGGAAATTTCTCCCGCTTTTCTTGCTCTTCTAAAGTATGTCTAGCAGTTCCTATGAGTGCTCTGAGGCAGTCTTACACTTTGTGAAGCTGTCTGACATCCTTGAAGCAAAGATATAAAGTCATCTTAAAGGAACATGTAAAAGGTGTCTTGCAAGCTTTAGTTTTTAAACTCCATCCCTCTCTTTTACCAAGTACTGTTCTATCAGTGCTGGCTTTCATTCTAGAAATAGCCATTGAAATCAGAGGCACTGAGTCTCAGGGCTGGTTCCGTGGTCATATTTTTGATTAGTTTTCATAGGATGGGTCCACAGACCCCACAAGACTCAAAAGACATTTTTAATTTTTGCAGAGCACCCAGTAACCACTTTCAAGACTGGATGATTTGTCATCTTTGTGCAAAAGTAGCTTGGCATTAAGCAAGATTAATTTCAGCTCCTGAAGCAGTGGTGCATGGCCTTTTTGTCTGGGTTTGCCTCATATCTCAATGAATTGTTATTTTTCAGAATTGTATCTAGTGCAGGCTATGTGAAGAAAAGCAGGAGGCTCCATTCTCCCAGTATGTATTTGCTGTGCCAAGACTTCACAGAAGAAAGAGTGAGCACAAAAAGAGAACAGGCTATGGTGATTCTCTGGTTTCTGCACTACTGTAACATAGAAGGTGACATTTTTCAGACAAGCAAAAAACCCATTCTTTCTACTCACAGAGCACAGTGAGGCAGTGGGACTCATGGCTTTGGGAAGTTGTGGATGATGAAAATTGTTGTGAGTTCAAAAAGTCATTAGACAAACCCACAGCAGGAAGATATGAAAAAATACAAATACAAAAACACCACTTCTGGCTCAGGAAGCAAGTGAGCTGCAGTTTGTCAGAGGCCAGCAAAGGACAGTGGGAATGTGTCCCTTTATGCTCACCCTGTCCTTACGTTCATCTCCAAACATCTGCTACTGTTTGGCCATTGTCCGAAGCAGATACTGGACTCTGCTCTCAGTAGTAAAACTGTCATGGTCAAAGTGAAATCACCCAAATGTGAAGAGAAAGAGACCACGGAGAACTGAGAAAGGGGGTCGCAGCTTAGATAACTATCCTGGTCAAAGTGAAATCACCCATATATGAAGAGAGAGAGAAACCACGGAGAACTGAGAAAGGGGGTTGCAGCTCAGATAATTGACTGCAGGGCTGGATAGGGCCAGCAAGTTCTGGCTGGGAAACAAATGGCTTCAGCGGGATAACCTGCAGACACCTATCTCCTTTAAAATACCTACACTTTGTAAAATCAGGGCTTGTACAGATGGCTCTTGATTTCCTAAGGGCTATTGGCCCAAATTACACAGTGCTGTCTAGGGAGGTTTGCTGTAGTTCTCTGAAGCTGCAGAACAAGCCCTTTAGGTTAAACAAAGGTACCTAACACTACCTGAGAGAGCCACCTATAGCTGGGAAAGGTCCTGATATTTTCCTGTGCTCCTCTTCACTCAGTCTTCAGACTCAGAAATGTGCAGAACACAAATGTTGCATATACAACTTCCTTAGAAATCAAGTAAAGCAGCAGGCAAGTTCAGGAGCCAAATGATCGCACAGTGACCTTGGGTTTTGTGCTCCATGACTTAAGGGGGTTAATAATGTTACAGAAAAATCTTACTAGAGGAAAAACAAGCTCTTTTTTTGGCTTATCATCCATGCTTTAAAAATAGTGCTGCAAAGCAAAAAGAAACCTAACTTCCAAATAGGAAGCTATTCCTGTGCCATAGCTTAACAGGATATTTTACAAGAGAATTGCAGAATTTAAGAAAAACGTCTTTTTTTCAAGCCTCCAGATAAACCTAAGAACAAAGGGCATTTTAGGAAGGTAAAATAGTGATTAATAAAATAATGGTTTCTGCCCAGGAGTGGGAATAATTTAACATGTCAGTGATGATCTTCTATTGAATTATCCTTTGAAGAGCAGAAGCAATAAATTACCATTTTAAAGAAGTGAGCCCTCATCCCGTAAATTACATCAATGGAGTTTCAGTTGTGGGTTGCCCCTTTCCCCTGTTGCCCACCATGCCAAAACACAGCTGTCAATACCATTTAGCCACCACAGCTGGCTGCATTCTGCACCTTCATTGTAAGAAAAACAAAAGGGTCTCCCTTCTGTTTCCCCCACCTCTGCAGCCTGTTCAGAAGCTGTGACATAGCTGTGGGTAACTCACAGAACACATATTTGAAGAGGGTTGCCAGACACACCCGTGGAACTGCACCCAACTGAATAATTTCTCTGTTCTGCAAATAAGGGCAAAATGAAATGACCCTTACAAAAGGGAGACTAAAAGGGCAAGAACAGAAGCCTGCTTGGGGTGTCTGTTTGTTTGTTTACTAGAGCATTCCATTGAAATATCTTTGAACGAACAGACATACTTGAAGCAAATCTGAGACAATAGTCAAATATGGTACAATAAAGAAGGGCTTGCAGAGAAGTAAGGACAGGAGAAAACAGCGTGACAGCACAGAGCCGAGCGCTTCTCTCGGACTCCGAGCTCCTTTGGAAGCAGCGTGAGCTCCATCCAGAGAGCCAGGTGAGAACTGCACGTGAAGGCAGAGTCACCTAACCCTGTTAGAAACCTTTTCTGCAAGACTGGCTTTTACATGGTCTGGTTAAAATTCATCTTTCAATCATAGAGAGAAAGGAATGGAGGGAAGAGAGAGGTAAATTATTAGATGTTATCTCATTTTATTGTTTTGTTAAAAAGGGAATGTCAAACCTTAACTCCAAACTATACAAGGGCTAAAGAGATTGTTTTCAGATATCAAGGCTGCAAGACAATTGTTCCCTGTGTCACATGGAGTAGTAGATTCGATCCTTTTAACATCAAATTAGTAGCGTCCCTTTTGAGTAACATAAAACAACAGGGCAGACACAGAGTCACAGACAGTGATTAGATAGAGCTGACAACCTGCCCAAAGCAAAATTCAAGAATAGTTTCTACCAGAGGGTCTTTTGTAAGTCCTTTGGAGGTCGATAGTTCCTTGGATTGCAAAGCATCAGGCTGACAGCAAGGTATACAAATTTGGCCTCAGTCAAGCAGAAAAGAAAGGTGGGCATCAGTCAGAAAACAGGAAGCAGAAAACACATGAAACAGTGAGTATCTGAATCACAGAGAGGATTTGCAATTAATTCTCTTTCAAACCTGCCATGTCCTTTACATTACAATGTTGTCATCCAAAGATACAATCACCACAAGGCTCTCTATGCTCATTATCCAGACACCCTGATCCCAAAAAACAATGACCCTCTTCTTCTTTCAGGAAATGAGTAAAAAATATTATTAATGATTCAAATATGCCTGGAATTAAAGAAAAACTAAAGGCAAATTGAATAGATCACATGGAACAGGCACAGTAAACAAAACCACCATCAGGTTTCTGCAGTTAATTTCTTTTCAGAGCATTTGAACATTTCAAGGATGCGATGAGATTAAAAATACAGAGGATGAGCAAAATATCTGAATCAGTCATTTCCATGTAGGATACAGTTCTGCCACAGAACTTAGGGCAGAACCTCCAGTCTGCACTACTACCAGGGACAATATAACAGTTACTGATTAAAACATAAAAGACTAAGACATCCTCTACCTAACTAATTGCTTCCTTTCTTTTTTTAATTGACAGAATAGAATTAGAACATTTCAGTTGGAAGGAAGAACATTTTGTCCAATGGCCAGACCACCTCAGAGTGACCAAAAGTTAAAGCACCTTGTTAAGAGCCTTGTCCAAATACCTCTTAAACACAGGCTTGGGCCATTGACCACCTCTCCAGGAAGCCTCTCCCAGTGTTAGACCACCCACTTGGTAAAGAAAAGCTTCCTAATGTCCAGCCCAACCTCTCCTGATGAAGTATCTTTGAACCATTCCCACGCATGCTGTTGCTGGACCCCAGGGAGATGAGATCAGCCCTCCCTCTCCACTTCCCCTTCAGGAAGATGTAGAGGTGGCCCCTCAGCCTCCTTTTCTCCAAATCAGACAACCCTCTAGTCCCTGGCTGTTGCCCTGCACCCTCTCTCTCCCAGTTTGTATTTGGTGCCTGGTATTTCTCCACCCTGGGTGCAGAGACCAGCATGTGGATGACATTCATTGACAAAGAAATGCAACTTCTACAGATCTCTACAATAAAGTAATACTGCCTTTTTTAACCAACCAATCTCCCTCATAAAATTCATGGTTGTCTGTGCTGCTTTATTAAAGCCTAAGTATTGAAAAAGTAACAGCAGAAAGTGCTAGGCTCATGAGATTTAATTAGAACAGTGTAACAGATTTTGAAAGTTCTGTTGTATTATAAAACTTAGATTTCCCCTATGAATTATCTGACCCTACATGTAATGAATCTATTTCTTGAATTAAAAACATGCTCATCCAAGAGTTCCAGGACAAATAGAGGATCTATCATTAACAGTAAATAATATTTTATAAACATGCAGACAATTCCATGTCTGGAAATCTACCAAATGTCTCTCTAGACTCTTTCCTTCCAGCCAAGTAGCTATTTCTGTGAATCTGAACTTAAACTTGTAGACGTAAGTCGTACCACGTAATTGTTGCTGCAGTATCTAAGGCATTACATAACACTCCTGTCTCACAAGTTTGACCTGGTTCCTATGTCAGAAAACTATGAAATGGTTTTTCATTTCAGTGAGAATGATTTTAAATCATTGGCTATTCAGTTGATAGTACTATGGCTTGTAGTATTATTTTTGTTTTACTTATGGAATTTAGTTCGCAGTGCACTGCTCAGCCCAGACTCACTCCACTAACTTCAGAACCTTCAATGACATCTCTAAATTGGGAGCAAAGTGCTGTGTGTTTCCAAAATGTGCCAACAGAGGAAAACAGCCATCTCTACTCACCAAAGATCTAGCCTACCTTCTGATGAAAACCCTCCTTAAAATTGGAAAGCGAGTGATTTTTTTAGGAGTTCATTGGGTTTTGGCAATGTTTGTATTGCTTCCCTGCTGAAAGGTAGGTAGCAAATTTTGAAAAAAATCACTAAGCAGGTTTTTATATAGAACTATCTTTATTAAGGAAATCATTAGAAAATCTTCCTGCTCTTATTCTGCATCAATTTAAACAAATACCTAAATTACAGATCATTATATTTCTAAGGGTATTTCTAGTAAAAAAAGCATAACAGCCAGTAAGAAGTAAAAACTGCAGCCCATTTACCACAAGGTTAGCAGGAAATAAATGTCATTTTACTATTGTTCTCTTGCTATAGAGTTTATTGGTGCATTTATGCAGCTCTATTTCATTTGCACATATATGAAGAGCACTGCTGTATAAAATGTAAATGGTCTGCATATGGAATTTAAATCTTTCCAGTGATAAAATGGCTCAACAGCCTTTTCATTAGAATTACTAAAAAACTTCGAAGGCCATGTTTGCTTTTAAATCAAAACACTGATATTTTTATTCAAGCACAGAGAGCAAGAACAGTTCAGCTGCACTTGCCTGTCAGTTTATTCAAAGAGGGTGCTTACTAATTCACTGATATTCCATTGCCTCAACAAATAAGGACATGGACCTACACAATGCCTTCCACCTGTCTTTTTATATGGCCCCTCCAATTGCTGCTCTGGGGGAAGAGCTCTGCATCTGGACAATCTCCCTTTCCACTCATCACATGCTGTAAATGTGGAAATAGAGTGAAAAGAAGGGTTTGAGTACATCCTCCTGTCTTCACCTTTGCTTCCTGCATTTCATTGTGACTTTATGTGAAAACAATTGGGACCAGTAATGCCATCATTGATTATAACACTTCATAACTGGCATTATTCTGTCAGGAAATGGATTTTCAGCTGGGATTGTCATTACGCTCTCAAAAGACAGCTCTCAAGTTAGGCCTCCCACCACAGCACTGGAAAAACTATGAAACCTGAATTATTCTTGTATCCCCTTCTAGGCTGGATTCCCTGTCTTCTCAGTAAATACCCTGAAGTCTCACAAGAGCATTAGACACTGTTTTCTGTCTGTAGATTGGTGTGTCCCTGGGGTCCTAGTCAAGGTGAAGGCTTTGTCAAAAAAAGCCAAATCTGAAATAAGCTCATAGTCTACTTCAGCCAGAGCCAGATAGGGAAAGGTGGACACAAGGGAAGAAGCACAAGGTAACAAAAATAACTTCTGCAGAGAAGCAGGAGCTCAGATGGCTCGGTGTCCAGAAACACAAATGTGTTCCTTCACAAACAAAATGCTCAGTAAATAACTGCAAACTGCAAGTTCAGTCCATGACATACTGTTATCACTCAAGTGAAATCTTTATCAAACAGGATTTTACTTATTCAACATTTATATTTATTACCTTCTCATGAGCTTTTCTTTTTGTTTCAGAGTCCATCCAGTCGTTTTCCTTTTCTAGCATGTCAATAAAAGCCCAGCGAATTCCTTCAGTCAATTCCTCCATCTGCAAAATATTTAGTAAATCCCTCCCCAGTAAAATATATCATGGCAGAATCATTGTAAGGAAGGGTTTGGTGTATGTAGGAATTATAGACTTGGTTAGACTGCAAATGATTGCAGATAGGATGGTATCTGCTGTCCTTTCTTGAAGGCTAATTTCTGCTTTCTCTGGTGCGAAGACACTTTTTCTGAAGGTAAATTTTTTCCCATCTTCTTTCCCTTCTGGTATAACACACCCTGTTAATTTCTGATTATTTCATGTCATATTTGTGAGAATACCCATCTTAAAATCATAAAAAACACTGAGAGATTTGTAGTCCTTTGAGGAGATTTCTGTCCCTTAGGTTCTAGATCACTGGCCCATGCAGAAGGAGCCAGTTGAAAGGCATTTGTACAATGAAGCCTTTCCTGCAGAATGTCTGTGGCCTGGTTTGGTTTATGTGAGTCTGAGACACACCTTATTAATACTGGCACAGAACTGAATTTGGGCTGACAGCATCATGATCCAAATACAAAGCCTGTATTTGGATCCAAATATTTAGCCTGTATTTAGCCGCATTTATGGAGCTTTGCTACCCTTTATTTACTGCAGGGAGGGAGGCCTTGGCTCACACCACTGAGCAGCCTTAACTGCTTCTGTGGTCCTGGAACACCAGTGACAGCTTGGATCTGTCCAAACTGGGAAAGCCCACATCACTTCACCTCAGCTGCTTCTTCAGACACCTCTGTAAAGCCGAGACCACATCTCAGGCAAGTAAAAATAGGACTGTTCAGTGAGTATGCACACTAAGAAAACCCTGAAATTACAGAATACAAGAAATATAATGGCTAAGATACGCATTATATGAGTCTAAAGAGCCCTCATTCCTATGGATCTGTCTGGCAGCTCAGAAAAGTGTATGCAACCAGCTGCCTCTATTCATCAGCAGATGAACCCCCTGACAGATAGACATGGGGAATGCTGTGAGAGTGAGGCAGTGAGAGGGATCCAGATATTGCCTGAGGAGTCCTTTAGCACAAACCAGAGACAGCACAAGACATGACAGATATCCATTAGATGAAGACTTACTGGAACTTTGTGTTATCGGTTATGTTCTATTTAAAAATAATGAAAATGTCAAGCAGCAGAGATCTCTATAATCTTATTCTATAAATCTAGTAGATCTGAAATGTCATTAAAAACAGGGACTAAAGCCTCAGAAGTAACATTACTTTTGGCAAAATAGTCATCGATGTATCAGATGAATATTTTAATCTGGAACTTTCCTTTATTTGTGCAGTCTGAAAATATGTTCCTTGGATTATTCATTTTTCCTACCCTTTTCAAAAATATTTTCTTATTTTTAGAGGCAATATGGATCAACCAGAGCAGGTCTAGCATTAAATTCGACTAAAGTGTGAACATCCACAGTAAACTGCATCCCAGGAAATAGCTTAACTTAAAGATATTGATGACAGAGCACTGACTCAATTAACTTCATTCACTAATGAGGTGAACTCCCTGGATTTGGAGGTTACAAGTTCAAACTCAAGCTCTGCAGCTGGGCCCTGGTGTATACTTAGGCTTTATGCAGCAGCTGTAGCTGCAGGGGGCAGGGGCAGAAACCTATTCCTGCTATCAAAGTTATTACTGAAACTGCTCAGGCGTATCTGTAAAAAACACTGCAGGCACTCTGAGTTAGAAGCAGTGCTATATTTAGACACAAATAATGTCTTTCTTGATAAAAGAAGAGGAGTATCTAAGGTATGAAACATCAGTCACAAAACATGCAGCGGGAAAGAATCCACATTATCCGTAACTCAGGATTTGCTTAACGTAGACAGATATATGCCATAGGCCAGAAAAAAAAAAACAAAAAAAACCCAAAAACTTGTACAAATAAGAGTGCTTTACTCACATGGTTTCTTAGTGCTTCAGAAAGAGAAATAGAACTGAAAACCAGTGAAATGAAAATTATAACGCCACAAAGTATTAACTTGAAAAGCACACTTCTAAATGAAATGCAATGAATTTCATCTGTATGTAATTTTATCTCCATGGGTTTTTAATTTTAAGACTGAATGTTGTGACCTACACTATGAGTTTTATATGCATTTTTGACTACGGATGCTACTGTGAATTCAGACTTGATAATTTTCCAAAGCTTTGGTCTGCAAGGAATGTGCACACTAAGAAATATTCTAATTAACTCTCATTTCAAGAGAAACCAGTCTCTGCTCTATCTACTTCTCATAATTTTTTCTGATATATGCAAACAGGAAAAAGTGTCCATCCCCTCCATAAAGTGTACATTTCTTACACTCCTACTCTTCCCACTTATCTATCCAGGATAACATATGCCTGGCATATTTTTGCTACAAAATGGCCAAATAGCACATTACAAACCAGATCAAGAAAAAGGGGACTTGAAAGCTGGATCTCAGAGAGGAAACTCCAGATGAATGCAAATATGAAAAGAAATGCAGAACCTGAGAGGGAAACAGATGACAAAGATTTGGACAAGTCAAATAAGTGTGTGCTTTCTAAAATTAAATCCTTCCCTGAGAAAGCAGTCCAAGTAGATAAAGTCAAACAGACAAACTCAGGCTACTGAGCCAGGGCAGTGCAGGACTTGCACAGAGCTGCTGCTCCCAGCACAGGGTGCCATCTCATGTTTCCTAAATGGTTGTGCCTCTCCTGCATGGAGAGCTAAGTTCAATGACTAAATGAGTCGATTTAAAACTGATTACTGCTGGAAAAATCAATGGCTGTAAAAGCAGATATTGGAAAACCTTATATGAAAACATAAACTGAAAATAAGTCATAGATTATTGTGAAGGGTAATTAATTATTTGATGTTATTGAGAGAAGTGATAACAGCTACTGCTGAAATTTTAGAACGAGGATGAACATCTCTCTAGACTCAGAGGTATGGAAGAATATTTCCTTCCACTTTTCAGCAGAAAAGATCTGAATCACAAACAAAGTCTCACTACGTGGCTCTCAACTTCCTTCAATTTTAGTCAGACATCAGTCACATGTCTTGTGCTCAGATTACAGGTGTAAACAGTCACAGCTTTCAAAGGACAGTCCTAAAGCAGAGAAATCTCAACCAGTTTTTTTATTAGCCAGTAAAAACTTTACTATAATAAATTATATTAGCCATACTAAACCATTTCTTATCAATACCCTTCACTCTGTTCCTGCACAGCCTGGCTGCCACTATTTACATAAATTAACAGCATTCAACCTGTTTTTGAACTGGCTGCTTATTTGTCTGAAGGACTTCAGATGGAAAGAAGGGGCAGTGCCCAGATGAGCAGAAAGGTAACACTTCTTCAAATTTGTTTAATTTTCTCCTCGTGTTTTGGGCTTTTTAAATTCAATTAAATAATTTTTAAGAATCTTATCTCTTTTTAAACTTTGTTCTAACATCAGAGGCAATTTGTGAGGATGCAACTACTAACTGAAAATTTTCAGAGACTGCACAGAGGACTCACCATCTCTTTCTTGTCTTCTTGAAAATGGGCTTTCACAAACATCTTACCCACAACGTAGGGGAGGGCATTTTCTACAAGGTCCACACACTTATCCCACTGAGGCAGCAAAGTTGTAGTCCCATGGATCACCTGTTGACAGGGGCATGTGTTATGTCATAACATCATACTGTTTAACAAAAAAAACACATGCAATATAGGCCAAAGCATATTTGTTAAAAAGGCAACAAAAGGAAACAATAGTGATACTCTACAGTTATTTCTATTTTGATCCAATGCTATGACAAATATTTTGACCACCACAAAATACCGGCAAGGTTTTGAATTTAAGAATAGTACAATGGTAGCAGTGACTTAGAGAGACTAGGCTTAGAGAATTAGTGCTAACTTTGGACTATGTTTTTTGGTATGCTTTCTGTGTTGAGTAGAGAGACAATTTCCTCTAGAAAAACTGTGCTGTGAGATATCTCCTGAAAACATTTGCCTCTCCTCTGACAGGGTGAGAAACCTAGGGAGACTATCCTCATGAAAACTGAGTTAGTCCTTGTGAAACACCTCCTGCAGAACCCTCCACTGCCATGAACTAATGACATCTAACACAGATGGGTACATGTTCACACCCTTTTGTCATTTACCTGTCCAACTACTGTTGCAGCAGTTTGTGTAATATAGTTGCTTTCAGTTCCTTTCCCAAACAGAGCACTTTCAGGAGAAAGGAGGTTTGAATCTTCAAGAACACTGAATATATTTGTCTCTCACAAAAAATAAAAGAATCACTCTACGTTGCAGTAGAAAGATGTTGGTAGAACAACTTGAATATTTTACTAAAGGACTGGTATTAAACACATATAATTTATTTATTTCAGGCTCTGATGATGTCACCATAATTGAGCTTCAAAAGAAACAGTCAAGAATGATCAACACAAGGAACAAGGCAAAACAGAACTCAAGAGCATTTGCTGCCTTGGTTTCTGTTTCTCACAAGAAGAATGTTATTACTGTGGGTGCTTACCTAGCTACCATTACATTGCTCGTCAAGATGTAATTTGTGTAAATAAATCCTGCACACAACAAGATAGAAAATGGGTCCATGTGAGCAATAATCAGTGCTGTTTTAAGAAACTTTTGTTATTTTTGAAGTTCAAAGTGTCCCCTTTCCACTTAAAGAACTTTTTAAGTTTTTCCACAGAGAACAAGCACAATCCCAGCCCAGCAGTTAACACCTGACAGCTGTGTAAAGGCAGAGTATAGTCAGCATCAGACCAGAGCAGGTAGGATAGGGATTTTGGCCTCTCACAGAATATAAAAGCCTCTTATGCACCAATTTTGCAGTTTCTGAGCCCTTTCTTTTTCCCGTTATTCTCCCCCTTTGAGCACAAGATAAAATGTCCAGCAAAACTGAAGGGTTTGGATTTGTCTTTTTCCAATAGGAAAAGATTTCATTGGAAAATTCCACAGCAGCTTAACCCTCAGCTATTGAAGGTGAGATATTTTGGTAGTTCAAAGATTGATTTTCCCTATCATATTGTCTGTAATTAAGCATAATCAATGACTCACACTTAAATACACCAGTGAATTGCACTTCCAAATGCTTTTTATTAATACTGTATATGCAGTAATAGATTTTCTATGGCAATGAGTACACTGCTTCTAAAAGAAAACCCTATTAGTCAAACCAATACATAATAAGGCAATATTTGTTTTAAAAGGAGCCACATTTGACAATCAACTCCTTTTCCAAATTCTTCAACCTTTATACATAACACAAAAGCACTCAAAAAACACTCAAAAAATACAAGAAAAAAAAAAAGAGAATAAAATTTCTTTCTGGGGTCAGAGTAAACCCGCAATGGCACATTTCCCTGATGCAGGGGGAAAAAGGGGAGTTATGGCATTAGTCATCAGAGCCTGAAATTCCTTCCAAAAGCTGTGAGTATGCATCAGCCATAGAAATAGTCAGGAGACAGAGCAGGCTTTTAGACTGTGACACACTATTATTACAACATAATAATTATCATTATTTTGAGGGAGGCTTGACTGTAAGGAGGACATAAAGGCTGCACAGGCTGTGAGACCAATAAAAATAGAGCTGAGAGGAATAGATTATATTTCACAGCCGGTTTATTGATATTTATGTTACAACAGCAAACAGGAACTCTCTCAAATGGTCCTCCTAATATTAATGTACCACTCTAAAACACTGTAGTTCAGGTAGTAACAGTGGCTATAAATAGCAGGTTTCAAGCCCTCCCAGTCAATTCAGAGCTTCACGACACAATTAACCAACCTTTTTCCCAAGTGCCACTGCACATTTACAAGGTCTCAAAGTGCCACTGCAGAGGAGCTGCAGATAGTTGCTGATGTGGTACGCAGAGCACTTTCTCTAGAGTCAGCAGGTTTGTCCTATTTCTAAACCTGAAGTTTTTTTAAAGTCTCATCATGTATTTTTCCTTCTCCTTAAAAAGAATTTGAGGCCTTGGTGCCAAGATTTCTACATACAAGGTATAAAAGCCACCAATAGAAAATAAGAATCCGGTGAAAAAAATTAGTCTGTGATGGTTGAGGCTGACTGAATTAACAAAACAATGAATGGATAAAATACATTCTTTCCTTTAAGGGTCACTGATTTATCTCATGGTCATATTTTTTTAGTAGTAATACCATGTTTTATTCACTTACTTGGCAAGGGGTTGGTGAGTCTTCTTTATGATCCTAAAATGCCTCTAGCTCTCTCTCCTCTGACTGGACAAATCTGTTCAACAATGGACTAATCCAATGCCTTGGACTTCATTCCTCGTGTCCTTTCTACTTACCTGTGAAGTCTGTTCCACTGAGCTGCTTACTCCAATTAACTTTAGCTATTAACTATTAGCTGCTGCTGTTTAGCTCACTCAACTAACTCTGCATTGCCAGGTCCCAGGGGCAGATAACAGGTACGAGCTGCTGATTCACTGCTTTTACTCTGTTGTAAGTTTTTGCAGCCATTTACATGGCCAGTATTGTTTAACTTATTAATCAATGGCTTGGAGGAAGGGGCAGAGGCCTCCTCAGCGAGTTCACTGATGGCACAAAGCTGGCAGGAGTGGCTGAAATCCCCGAGAGCTGTGCAGCCCTTCAGAAGGGCCTTGGCAGGCTGGAGAGATGGGCAGAGGAACGGTCTGAAATTCAGCAAAGGCAAATGCAGGGTCCTGCACTGGGGAAGGACAACCCCAGGCATCAGCACAGGCTGGGGCTGAGCTGCTGGGAAGCAGCTCTGCAGAGAAGGGCCTGGGGGGCCTGGTGGACACTGAGCTGTCCATGAGCCAGCAGTGCCTGGGGCCAAGAGGGACAATGGGATCCTGGGGTGCATTAGGGAGAGCACTGCCAGCAGATCAGGGAAGTGATCCTGCCCCTCCACTCAGCCCCAGTGAGGTGCGTCTGGAGTGCTGTGTCCAGTTCTGGGCTTCTTAGGACAAGAGAGACACAGAGTTCCTGGAGCAGGTCCAGTGAAGGGAAAGAAGGATGAAGGGACTGGATCATCTCACTTATGAGGGAAGTCTGAGGGAGCTGGGGCTGTTTAGCCTTGAGAAGAGAGAACTGAAAGTTCATCACTGCTTAAAAGTACCTGAAGGGGAGGTGCCAAGAGGATGGAGTCTGTTGGAGGCTCTTTTCTGTGATGCTGAGCAAT
The DNA here is from genome assembly GCA_013400315.1 of Bombycilla garrulus. Taxonomy (NCBI): domain Eukaryota; kingdom Metazoa; phylum Chordata; class Aves; order Passeriformes; family Bombycillidae; genus Bombycilla; species Bombycilla garrulus. Next base: position 295,320 of record VXBU01016241.1, read on the forward strand.
AAGACCAGAAGCAGAAACTGATGCACAGGAAATTCCACCTGAATATGAAAAGAATTTCTTCCCTGTGCAGTGACCAAGCACTGGCACAGATTACCCAGCGAGGGTGTGGAATCTCTTTCACTGGAGATGTTCAAGAACCATCTGGGCACAATCCTGTGCCATGTGCTCCAGGATGGCCCTGCTTGAGCAGGGAGGAAGGCTGGACCAGCTGAGCCCACTCTGGTCCCTTCCAATCTGACCAATTCTGTAATTCTATGATAGCCTTGATGAGATTCATATTAAGCACTGAATCACTTTGAATTAGATTTCTCCCTAAGCTTCTATGTTCCAGAGATGTGACAGCAGCCAGTTACCATACTGAAATGCACAATATCCAAAGCTTAATGTTTCCTTTCAGGATTTTTCTGGCCATTATGTAACTCAATGTAACTCAGTATTATGCTACAGCTGATAGCCAGCATCAATCTATTTTACCTGACTAGAAAGGAATGTCCCAGGAGGGGACACCTACAAACTTGTCACTGTGGTTCTGGCAGCCAGTTTCTCATATTTTACATGAAGGAAATAGCATCTTTAAGAAGACTATTTTGAATATGATGTCTGAATTACAAGAGGCTGCCTTTCCTGTGTAGTTTCCATCAAGCTATTGGAGTTTATTTTTAGGTATGTGACCAACTCAGAACTATTCCAGTATTACTCAAGTACAGGTTCTTTAATTAGTCACTTGCATGCCTCACCAGGGAGGACAGAACACCCACACCTCCTGCACCATGCCAGCCTCCTGTTGTCAGCCAATTTTCATAATGGCAAACAAAGTTCACCATCCAAAGTGGCTTAGACACAAGACAAAGCACCATTCAGTTTCAGTTTCCTCCTTGGTTTCCTTAAGGAGCCCTCACACGCAGGATTACCAAGGTGGCTTTCTCTTCAGGGTTCACTAAATCAAACATATGTGTTTTACATAAATGCCCACAGTATTGAACAGATAATTAGTTCTGTTCTCACAGCTTGTGGCAGTTTTCTGGCTCTTCTGCAGCCCCAAGCTGGAGGGCATCTGATCATCTCTGTAGAAATGGCTGGGTATCCTTGTGCTAGAGCTCATGTAATGTTGGCATTACAGCATGGGAGAGCTTTGAGCAAACTTTAAAAAAGTGAATTCCTAGACTTCTGTTTTACTAGAACTGTGTTCACACAGTAGTTTTCAAAAAGTTTAGATTTTTTTGTCTAAAAGGGTTTGGCCTGAATGTCACAGCCCACATAACCTAATTCAAGTTTACACAAAAGAAGACTTAGTTATTTAGAGAGGAGGTTTCAAAACCTCTTTAACATCATCTAAAAGACTTTTTGCCATAGTGTCATATTAGTGTCATATAAATGTCTTAGTGTCATGCAAAAAAACATGTATGTCAATTGTTTAAGAGGTTGTCTTCAAAAAAAATAAAAGTTTATTCAAGAAATTTATTCATCATGGAAAACATTTTGTGTTTTGAAAAAGTATAAGCAGCTATAAGAGAAACCAACAAGTGTCAAAATCAGGACCCTTGTAAATGTTATGAAAGCATAACTTACCCGGGAAAATTCCAGCCACCGATACTGGAAACGTCTACTGAGGTTAAATAACCTTGAATAAACCACCCTCCATACCAGGTAATTGGCAAGAGTCCTGTTAAATCAGACATATTTTTATCAGACATGTAAACACATATGACGTACCACAAAGCACTCAGAAGCAGCTCTATAAACATTTTACCTGAATGGTGGAAATTTCACCTTAAAAATTAATGAGTATTGGGCAAATTGACAAATCCCAATTACACAGGAGAATCTGTATGATTGCAGCCATTTAATATATAATTGCCCCAGGATAACCATCTTCTAAGGATTATTTATAACAGGTCCATCACCCAGTACATCATTTTTAGGTAATGTTTTTTTTCAAAAGGCAGCTTTCAATTTCCTTAGAAGTGGTAAGAACTATGTTATAATAATAGTTGCATCAAAGTTCTATCCAGAGATTAACTGTCTTTTCCTTTTGTAGATCAAAGTGAATGTTATCTCCCCTCATTAGTAGGGCACATAAATGGTAACAGAACAGATAACAGTCCATCCCATATACAATCTCATTATCTCATATTTGTATCTTTCATTAGAATTTATCAATACTCTTTGAAAACTTCTACTGTTCACAAAGTTATTAAAGTGTTGCCATTCCTATTTTGTTAGATGGATAATTGAAATACCAAAAAAATGAAGTGTCTGTAACAAAAATCTTATCAGAATTGAGGCTTAGAGATCAAGGAAGAGCTTGTTTAAAATTCCCAGGAGATCTGGCATCTGTGCCTCTTTTTTAAAACTTTGGGCACCTGACTGGAGGATTTATGCAGCCTAGATTGATCTCTCTCCATGTTCAGCAGTGGCTGTATGAGCTAAAGGTGCACTCTGAAATATGCAATTCAACTTCAAGCAGTCTCAAAACAAGTCCAGCAATGGCCTACACTTATTATGCTCATCTTTTTTTATACATGACATATTTTTCAAGGATAGTCATTGCTTCAAAGCTAGGATATTCAAATGTTATTTGTTCCCCACTGGGAAAACATAACATTTTTGACAGGCCATAGACTTCTCTGTAGGTAGGAAAATGGCTTTTATGCAACCAAGGGTGCTGTTATGGAGTGTCTGAACAACTCCCCCATCTCTAAAAATCCCGTTTCTGCAATCTCCCACTGCCATAAGTGTGGGGCAATGCAGCTGTTGCTGCAGTGTTGCTCCATTAGTTTCACTCAGAGACACATCTCTGAATCATAACAGCTTGGAAACACACTTTGTGGGCATGCTGTCTTGACAGCAGCATTTGCTTGAGACATAACTTCAGTTTTGCCTCTAACCAAGCTCCAGTCCACCCACACAAAGCCTTCAGCTCAAGATGTGTTGTTGCATCTCTCACACTGGGTATATTCCCTCTTTCAGTACACAGATATATTCTAAAGTGCACCTAAATGCCCACAATAATTGTAAAACATATCTGAAGAAAGATTTTTTTAGCATGAATAATGTACATTTATAAGACAGTACATGTCACAAAAGCCAAAATAGTTATCTCTGTTTAGATAATCACACCATTTTAGGATAATGTTTAGGATTATTAAAAATTCATTTCAACCCAAGAAATGCCACAAAGTTGAGATTTTTCCCTTAACAAGTTTCTGACAATGTGAAATTTTCTCACTCAATGACAAGTGAAGCACCCTAAAAGCACTCATCTCTCACTGCTTTGGTAAATGACTCGAACTCCAGAAACCTCACAACAATCTGCCTCAGATATTTCAGCAGAGCTGAAGAATATCCAGCTGTGGCAACTTCTGCAGCATTTATACAAATCTCACAGATTAAAAGGTAAAGATTTGTTTCCAATCAAAAGCCTTAGGTTAAATCCTTAGCTAAATAAATCACTAGCACACACCAATTATGTATTACAATTTGGAACTTAATCACCACCAAAAAGAAAATCAATTCTCTCTTTTGTGTATTTGTTTTCACACAGCAATGTTTGTCCTTACATTTCAGTTGAGGAGCCTCTCTCAAACTGGTAGTGAATGAAAGACTGAAATTCACAAAGGCTGGGTCTCAAAAAAGTGACTTATTGAAAGACAGTAATATCAACAAGAATTCAGAAATGTTTGTGTCAGGTATAAGTAATGAAGGCAGATAACAGTTGCAGGAAATATAATTAATTGGGGATTGTTTCAATTTGGGAGGAAAAAGCTGACATGTGCTAAAACTAAGCTGCCTGATGAGACAGTTTTAATTCCAGATTGTATGCACAACAGAATCCACAGAATGTTTAATGCATTAAACAACAGGTTCCGTTTGAATGCTTATTTATGGGGGGTTGGCAACAGATGGAAAGATTGAGGGGGTTTGTTGTCACATGTTTGAAGCACAGTGTGCTTTAGTTTGTTTTACAAAGTAAAATAGTAATTTATCTGAATTTGTTTACCTATTTGGGGGATGATTATTTTACATTTTGGGCTAACTATGCAAGCTTCAAATCATTTGGTTACCCTCAGTTGGCTTAAAAACTGACACTTTTTGCTGATAAAGTTACTACAGTGCAGATATTGGGGGGATTTTTATCCCAGTTTCACAAATACATTCCCTGAGGTTCAGAGAAGTTAATCTCTACACATGGAGCAAAATCCAATACACAAATAAAACAAAAGTCCACTCTGCTCTTTTGACGAGACCAGAGCATTTGTTGTTGTAACCTTTCAGAAGAGTACATTCTATTTTAACTTCCAAATGCCTGCTGCAGAAAGTGTAGGCTCACTTTTAACCATTATCATCCTTATTATGACACACACTCCCAAAGGAAGTGGTAGAGAGATTGTTTTTCGGGACAGTTAAAATTATACCAGTACTTATGAATATTTACTAAAGTACTTTCTGTCCTGTCTGAGAATAAAGTAGGTTGCTCATGTAAAATTCTGTGAGTTTGCGATATTTTAATCAACAGACATGGTAGCAATTAAAGAGAACAGATTTAATATGAGATAGGTGGAAAAATTAATTGACATTTAGAGAAAAAGATCTCTTTCACAAATTTTAGATCTGTTTGAAAATTTTATTCAGACTTGAGTCACGAATCAAATTATAAGTACTGAAAAACTTTTGCCTCTATTGCTAGAGGCACTAATTCGAGACAAATTATTGTAACTTCTCTAATTTTTCAGACATGGACTAAGACCAGAAAAGAGATCTAGTGCCTCCATCCATCTCTGAAGAAAATTCCTCATATGCTATATGAATTAGAGTTTTCCTCAATTAATAATACCATACTGTAAAGAAATGGGAAGGTAAAACAAAGGAAAAGAGGCCTACAGGATATGTGGAGAAGGACATTTTACAAGGACACATAGGACAAGGGGGACTGACTTTAGACTGAAAAAGGATAGATTTATCAGCTATTAGGAGGAAATTTTTTACTGTGAGGGACATGAGGCACTAAACAGGTTGTCCAGTGAAGCTGTGGATGCCCCATCCCTGAAAGTGTTCAAGGCCAGGCTGCCCTTTCCCTTAAGGCTGGATCATCACAATGGGGCTCTGAGCAATCCAGCCTAGTGCAAGGTGTCCCTGCCTGTGGCAGGGGTGTTGAAACAAGGGGATCTATAAGGTCTCTTCCAATCCAAACTATTCTATGATTCTATGAAACTAATTATGCATTCTGAGATCTATGAGAATGATAAAGCTGCATCTTTCGACAGCTGCAAAGATCTCCAGAAAGGATGCAATTTAGAGTATCCTATTTATGGCTTACATAAAGCACCAGCACACAGGTAACAGGAAAGGGATATAAGTTCCTAATTAGTGCCAGCACAATTCTATCTCCCCCCTCACATGGCTCAGCTGTACTGGAACTCTGCCACTGCTCATTTACTTCACAGCTACACACACACACCTCTTCTTCCTGTAATAGAGATAAACCCCACTGAAAATTAATTAGTTCACCAACAAGCTGAAGGAACCCCTGAAGACCTCTTACCTAACATGACTAAGGGTAGCTATCCCCAAGCTGATGGAAACTCCTGCAGGCTGGTTGCTGAGCTTCTTGGGTAGCTCACTATGGAGAGCCCAGCTCCTGGGCTGGAGTCACAGCAGTGCCCTGGCCTGGGACCTCAGACCAACCTCTGGATGACGCTGCTGCACCTTTTCAAGCTCCACACGGTAACTGGATGATATGCAGTTAAGTAAAATTCTGCTAAATTCATGCTACACCTGTCAGTGTGCTCTCTTCTAGTAATACTGCCCTGTGAATGATTTCACAATTCAAGATTGCTCAGCAGGTTCTCTGAAGGAGAAATTTTTAATACAAGGATTGAGTCCGTACAACTTGCCACCTCCAACTGCTTCTGTAGCCAGACTTAACTTTCACTCCATTCTTTCATCTGCATAAAACAAACTTCAATAAATATTGTACCAGATCACTGGTAAAATACTGGGGCATGAGCCATCTTTTTGTAGCATTTTAAACAGTACCCAGGTTAGCAGGGTGTTCATTAAGGAAGAAGACATACAAGGCACTGGAATAAAAGTATAATTTAGGGATAGCCTTGTAACTGAAAAGAATATTAACTTAGTGAAAGTACCTGCTTTTCCTAATGACACTCCATCTCCTGAAATAATGAGAAGATAATTCCCATTACAAACACTGAAACAAAACTAAAATTTTGAAATGCTTTTATAGGAATTTCAGGTCTGGATATTTGCAGTAACAAATAAAATTCATGTTGTTTACATTAAATAGATCTTTAAAATCTCATATGGAGAATGACAAATGAGATTACGTAAAAGAAAATATCCTTGTTGAGCTTTCAGGGTTCCCTCTACAGGGAAATATTGAGACCTCATTGTTAGGAGTTCACATTGAGATGATTTCCTAACTTTCTCAGGCCAGATAGTAAGGTTACCTCTGGAGCAGACACTGACATTTCAAGTAATGAACATTATCACCTAATAGATAAACATGATTTTGGTTATCATGCCTGGGCTGCTTGGATACATTTTACACACAAGAATTTGAATCCCTTGGGTTCAGTTTAGCACTATTTGCCATTTCTAACATTTTATGATGCCAATTTCTTGGGATAAGACTGGGCAGAGGATGCCTAATCCATTAACACCTATAACATATGCAATGTAAATATACTGGAATTGCTTCTGCTCACCCTGTCCCCCTGGCCTGTGAGGTCAAAAAACTGGTCTTGAGCTTTGCTAAAGACAGGCATTGCAATTATTTATGGTCATTACTCCACCCTCCTTCATTACTCCACCCTTCTTCAGCCACACAGGCTGGCTTAACTTCTCTTGAATACTCAGATTTTCCTTGACTAAGAAACTGATGGGAAAAGTCTCTAGGTATTTACTGTGTAGTTACAGAATATATTTGCATGTGAGTGTATTTGTATGCAGGGAATAACTAATTCCCTGTTATCTTCCTAGATATGCATCCTCTTAATCACACATTTATACCCACCGATGTAACAAACTTTGATTTAGAAAGCAGGGACAGCCCAAATAATTTTAAAATCTTTCTTCAATAGATTAATATTGGTGGCAATAATGCTACTTATATCAATTTTTTTTAAAGAAAGGCTATTTGATGATCTGTAGGCAAATCAGTAATTTTAATTTTTCTAATTGTTTGATTTGTGTGCTATTTTTCCGGGTACTATGAATTAATGTAAGCATTGCATCACTAGAGACAAAGAGTGACAATATAAGAATAATCTCTGGGTTTTTCCTGAAATACATTTGGTTGTGGCCATACTGTACAATCAGCAAAGATTGATATTTGGAGACAACATCTTAACAAAATTTATTTTAAAATTCCGTGACATGCCTCAGAGAACAAATTATTACAGAAATCTCTTAGATGTCATCAGTAAGGATGTTTCAAATGGGATACTTCTCTTTCATCAGTGTCCAAAGCTGTCTTGCTTCCCTGTGCAGAGCAAATCTACCATGTTTAATCTGAGCTACCTGCATTTTACAGCTGTGTTCTACAGGTGTAAAGCATCCACAAGATACAAGACCCTATACAATAAGTGATGCTGAATGCATCTGGAAAGATGCAACCAGTGCTAACCATAGAAGAAAGGTGTTGAAACAGAAAATTCTCCTGCTGTGCACAAGGTAATATCTAAATCCTCATTCAGACAAAACCAAACAGACTGTTTGCCTAGAGACTTGATTCCAAGAATAGCTGAAACTCAGGAAAAAAAATAATAGAAAAAGCCCAGCATTTGATGTCCCCTTAAAAGTATGGGTGAAAATGAAACCATTATAGGATCCTTACTTTTTCCTTTCATTTTCTAGTATCCTGAACAAATCTTTGAAGTATTGGGGAACACGGACAATCACATCTTCTGAAGGACCTATATCTTTAAGCTCAGGATAGAGTTTGGTGTCAATCACCTTCTTGATGTATCCCAGCCAGTCAAACTGCAATGACAAAGAGAAGGCTGGTTAAAGCAGATTACGAAGAGAGAGGATTTATTAACTAAGTTACACCTTTAAAACTCATGTTTTCAATGCTTTACTTATTAAAAACTTAGAAACTATTGCACTTTGTCCTTCCATATGTTTTCAATCCTCATTAGAGTTGGAACTGTATTTAAAAGAATATACACTGTAAATGAGCACATACATTCCTAATGAAATTTCGTTAACATGCTGCTCTGAACACTAAAAACAGTTTTAATTATATAGATCAGATATTAAAAGAATAATTTTTCAATTACCCCCAACCAACCTGTGGAATCATGGCACTAAGCTCCGATATGTTCATTTTATTGTACATCACCTCACTTGTTCGATTTTCATATGGAATCATGATCTGGTGAGGAGAAAAAAATGCACAAAACCATCAAAACAAGGTTGATCTTGCAGGGACTTTTATATCAATACCATCCTTCATAATCCTGGTGCAGACATATCTCACCACCTGTTTTCCAAGCATTTATGGCATTCACCTCTGTTTCTAAGGATTACATATAAACTAGAAGAAATGGAACATAATTCCTTTTATGTTTAACTCATTACTGGGAAATTTAATGAGCTGCATGTCTTCTTTGGACTTACTAGACTGATTTAGCTCTGATTATGTTAAGGAAAGACATGTTAATACATAAGAGATAAAAGTACACCTTGACCATTAATACTTATTTGTTCCTTCCTATCAAGTAGTAGCCACCTTCAGATTTAATAAATCAAATCTGAGATAGGTGCATCTTCATAACTGGAAGTGCATCTCATGTCCTGGATTTTAATGTGTTCTTGCTAGGGCTTTACTCCACCTGAGGGAAGAGCCAGACACACACAAACTTCTCATTTCACCCCATCATCCTGATTTCCATAGCAGGAAACCTGAGTATATAGACCAGACATGAATAAAGCACTGTCCAACCAGGACTCTCATCTGGATGGCCAGAGGAGCCAGATCTCAAGTTCCTCCGCAGCATCCAAAGATACAGCAAAAGAAATCCTAAATATTAAGCAAGTCCTTTTATAATTGACAAGAAGGACATGCAGACTTCAAGACAGCCCTGTGGTTCATAATAGTAAAACAAACAAAGTACAAGATATAGCTCAACATTTTCCCAGTGCTCAAGAGAGACAAAAATTCCCTATGGCGATTCCAACCCTGCTGTAAGGTAAATCCTCTACAACAGGCTGTATGCTGGGCAGCCTAAAGGACAGAGGTTGACTCCAGACTAAGCAGACAGCTGGCACTTCTCCAACCAAAGTTCTCCAGTAAATGTTTATGGTTTTAGTATTGCTCAACCCATACAGGAAAAAAATTTACTTTTTTTTTCCCTTTCTGAAAATTTCACTTATCTGAAAAATCTTTAAGCACTTCTTGAAGCCATTTACTCCCTTCCTCTCAAAGCTTTCCCTCTTGCTCCAGTGATTCAAACTTAATAAAAATCTTCCTTGTACACAACAACCTCTCACAAAGTATGTCACTCCTTCCTATATCCAAAGTATTCTTTCTGCCTCTTCCTCCTGAGCACAGAAATTCTCCATTACATATGTTTACTTGAAAAATGCAGAGGAACCCAGGATACAGTAAAACCTCTGGTGACAAACAGGCCTACCTCCATCACAGTCAGATATATAACCATTATATAATCATTTATATAACCATTATATAATCATTATGTTTATTTAAACATTATGTTTATATAATCATTATGTTTATTAGTGTTTATGCAACAACCCATGTCCATTGACTTGCCTAATATCTGGACAGATACTAGGAGGATTATTCTCCCTAAAAGAACCTGTAAGCAAGCATGGCTTGTTGCATAACGATGTGCATTACTGATGCTGAGGATTGTTACATGATCCATGTCATCTTACATGGAAGCTTCGCTTACGTACTTTGTGGATTAATGCTCTGTAAGATACTTATTTAGCAAAGCATTAGAGCTACCACAGCTAAGGATACATTTTCTTACACCATCACTGATAAACAGAAGAAATATTTACTGTTTTTCCAGTGTACTGGGTCACAAGGAGGTATTTTTGCATTTGTCCATCCAAGCTAATAACTGCAAATGAATGTTGGGCTTGGCTTAGACTTTTGACAAAATTTCACCCCTTTCAGCAGAGAGATGGAAACACTGATTGGCTACTATTGTGGGTGGCCCTCACTTCTGTACAAACACACCATTAAGAAGCATCCTGGAGACTGCAACAGCAGAATCCAGATAAAAGACTTCTGCTGCATCACCTGTCCCATGCAACAGGCTTCTCCGCTAACAGGAGACCAGCATTTCACAGGGAACGCTTCTTTCCTTGCCAATATGAAGGAACACTCAGCTCAGCTGGCAGTTCTGCAACCACCATCAAGTTTGTACCCTTACTTTTGGTAGTTTCCCAATTGAGGCCAACCCTGGAATGATAATGAATTTGCTGCTCTCGTGAGTAGGATTCCTGTAGTAGCCATGCTGAAGCAGAGATACAGAGAAGCAGAAACACTCCTTTAACCTGCAATAATCCTGTGGCATAAATTAAACTCCAAGAGGGAGCAAAAATGTCACCAAGTAAATGTCAGAACCAAGTACCAGATTTACATATGCTTAGCTTTACTAAATTCAGTTGATCCCCTAAATTAAAACTCATGACTTTTTCATCCATTCTCCCAGTCTGCTCCATGAAAAATACTTCAGGAGGTAAGGGTGGTACTGCTGTAAACACTGCTCTCTCATCACCAAGATCCAATATCCCACCTCAGTCATGCACTGCTTTTAGACCGTTCCACAGAGAATCAGCCCAGTCTGCTTCTTAAACAACAGAGTAATTCATTCTCAACATAGGTGCACAGCAGGAGCTCAGATTCTACACAGCTTCAGTTATAGAATCACTTAGGTTGGAAAAGACATTTAAGGTCTTGAGTTATGTCATATTTTTCCAGCTGCCCAGGGGGTACCAGTGAATTGGTGCAGATGCACTTCAGCTGCGATATTGATCTCATCACTTTTCTGGAAGGAGAAGCCCTAACTCTTATGGGACCATCCTCAGGCACTTCCACAGTTTCTAACACATCAACAACCCCTGTATCTCTGTTGCCATATGGATCTCCATCCCCACCCCCACTGAGATGGCAGGCCAAAGGACCTCGCTTACACACCATCCCTTAAACATTGCCATGCCACCCTCAGGCTTGCCTCTGGTCAGCCCGGCTGACATTACAACTTAAAACACCAAGGGTATTTGGCTAAGGCTTTTCCCTGAGAATAAAGTTTATAGTTTAACAATTAACTAAGGGAGAAATATTATTCATCTTTTCTTCATCAGGATCTTTCTTCATCAGCAGCTCCTTTCCTTCTGCTTCTAAAATCCCTATTGCTAACGCTGTTGATATAATGGCTTTACGTTTTGAGAAAGGATTATATTAGATTACCAACCTCTGCTAGTTTAACTTCCAGTTTTAGAACTGATTTCATATCAGATTCAGCTCTAGAGGCGTTTGCACCCAGAAGCACTGCTGTATCAACCATGAACTGCAAAAAGGCATCTCGGTACTGCAAAGAAAGAGAAAGACTGAAATGACAACAGGATTTGCTCTGGGGTAGAGTTGTAGGAGTAGACCAGAACTGTCCAGCTATAGGAAGGAGTATAATACATTCATGCCAAGGTTGTGCTTTCCTTACCTTTAATGCCAAGTAAGTTAAAAAGGAGAAATAACACTGTAAAAATACCATGCATGACAGAGATAACTGCTGTGGTTCAGAGAGTACAAATCTCAGGAAATGCAAATGACAGCCCTGGATTAGACTGACAACTTTCAGCTCTTACAAATTGGTCAGACAATGTGTAAAAAACGTACATCAGTATTTTAGGCAAACTAATACAGTAACCATCATGGGACATAAGTACTTGTATACAAGTGCAAGCTTCATTTAGGAAACTCTGCAAGAGCATTTTGATAGAAGTGGTGTTTTCAGCTAGGTACCCTGCAAAACCCAAATCCAAACAAAGCACAACCCTTCCTCAGTTTGGAGCTCAACAAAACAAAACCAACAATGAAAAAAGATGAGGGAGAAAATGGTGGCTCTATTTTCCAGCTGACAATACTTACAGATTTGGCTTCTGTGGTATTTTCTAGGTAATCCTCTCGAGATGCCAGAGAGAGGCTTGCTTGATCAAGCTGTTAGAAACAACACAAAGTAACATTTAACAGCCCAATTTATCAGATTCAAAGATAAATGGATAAGCAGGAAGGGGTTGTGTTTTTCTGGCAATTACGGTAGTTGTGTGCAAATATCTAACATATAAAACACTGCACCAGTCTGAGCTTGACAGGATTTCGAAATGACAGGAAAATGCCATGCTGTGCTGAAAGGTATTAAATAAATCACATTACTCTGATCTGGGGAGCCTCAGATGACCCCTGCAATAGCTAAGCCCCCTAAAGAAAAGAATCATAGGTGTGATTTACATATTCAAAACAATGAGTAGGAAATGCAAAAGGGCTGGGTCTAAAGGATAAAACTGTTGGTACTGATGACCATGCATCCATCCTAGGCCTATTTCAGGGGTACAAGAGACAACTTGGGACCACACCAGTCTAGTGTATGCCCTGAGGTGCTGGAGCATGAGAGCTGCTGTCTGTCTGGGAGGCATCATCAGGTTTTCTTGATGGAAACTGAGGTTACACTTTTGAGCTTTACCCCAGATCAGCACTGGGTGCTGCACTCAGTCTTTTGAACAGATGAAGTGAAACTGAAGTGGCTACTAGCTGGATTGCATGCACAGGATATTGTCTTGTCCACAGTACTTTAGTTAAAAGGGTCTGATAGTCCAAATGGGTCTTTGACCTTCACTTATCTTTTCCATCTGAACATGGATCAGATTTCCTGGTCTGCATTCACCCTAATATTTGAATTAGGCCTGAAAGTTCAAGATCTACATTTAGTGCTTTGAGTTAAACATCTACATGGGAATATTTACATATTGTTTCAAATTCCTAACCAGGAAAAACTCACTATGCAGCAAATGTTTTATAATAATTTCTGGGAAATGAGATTTCCCAGAAGTTTTCAATGTGATCAAGTTAGGTTAGGGTATGGAAGCCAAAGCTGAAAACTTCAATCAATCAGCTTCCAAATTCTGAATTAGATACAGATTGGAGCAGAAATAACTGCTCTGATGTTCTAAACATTTTTGTCTTGATGCTTCAATTGTTTTTAAAGAGAAGCCTAAGGATGATAGATTGTATTTATTAATAATATTCATATCTGTCTTTATAATCTAAATACTTTAGGCAAAGTGATTTATATTGATTTATATTTCACATTTTCTACTCATAAAAAAGATATAAAACTTAGAATTTAAAGTGAATAAAGAAATGTAATCTCTTCCTCTACTAGCTGGTATTCACAACCTTTAAAATATACCATAAACCAATAAAACAAACCATATTCAAGAAAGGAGTAATTGTGATGTTCAGTGCAATTCTCATTCTTTGAAAAACAGCATCACTTTCTTTTCTCAGCACAATGATGTAAAAAGAATATAGTCTTATGCTTTCTGTACATGTGTCTTTGCAATAGTTAACTTCAGATGATTTGGGGAATTTAAATTATGTGACTGTTACATTAAATGCTCATTCAAATTCCCCGGCCTTTAAGATTAGATTTGACAGCACATTAAGTCAATAGAGCACAAATATGAGAAATAAGAAAAAAAGTTAACCAACTGCTTCAGCACTCATGAAAAAAAAATAAAGTTGAATGCTGAACAAAGTTTTTTTTGGAGTTTCCACTTCTTTTAAGACCCACTGATGATTTTGCAATGCTGAACAAAAAGAATTTTGCAATAAAGCCATTTTCACAAGCAGATTGAAATACTCTGTGGTACATCTATACCTCAGGAAATTTTTTAAAACATGGACAAAGTAGAGCACTGGCTGATGCATTCTGCAGATCAAGGTCCTAATCAAATTTACACCAGAATACCCTAGAGAATAATACGTTATTCATAGCATTCAGTTAGATACTTAATTCCTAGGTGCCCCTAAGTATAGTGAGTGAAGGTACTGCTTGTTATAAATAATTTACAGGAGACCAGCAGTGAGGGTGTCCCCACCCAGCCATTTGCTGAGAGGTGACTTGAACTGAAATACTATGACAGGAGATACCTAAATAAACATCTCCCTGATTCTACTGCTTCAGTTCTTTTAAGTGAATCTCCAGCTGAAGAAAGCCTGACAGGATCTCAACAGCATCATTGCAGAATGACATCTTTAATATAGCAAACTCTTGATCTGCTGTTGACTATCTAGGAAAATATCCTGGAGCTGAGGAAAAGCTACCCTTCAACTTTATGCCAGTTAAATGCCTCAGTCAAAAGACATATGGAAGAACTGAATTAGAACAGACATCCACTCCAGTACTGCCACAGTCCCTACATTCCTACAGCTAGCCAAGATGCTAGCACAATAAGGATCATAGATCCTATTTTGTTGTGATGAATGTCATCACAACTTTCTTATTTGTTCTGTCTCTCTTGCCTTCATGAGCTATTTTCTTGCAGCCATGGAGGGAGGGTCTGCTCTGGCTACTCATCTGAAGTTCTAAAACAACAATGCGTTTGGCCCAGGCACTCAGTCTTGCCACAGTTATACAATTTTATCTGGAGTTTTGTCAAACTACAGGGAGGCAACATTTCCTGAGTCTTTTTCTTACTAAACTGTTGTGTAACGCCATGCACTGTTAATAAATTGGTAATGTTGGTCTAAAAGCAATAGCATTTCAGGAAAAAGGTAAATTCTCTTATTTTGTGTTTGAAAGCACTTGGGATAAATCTGTGTTGTGAGGTGCTGTATAAACACCAGATTAAGTGTTTCCATCTCAAGAAAAATAGCTCAAGTTCAAAATATCTGCCACTGATGGACCATTTTTCCTCCTCACAGACAAAAATCATTCTTCACACAACTAATGAGTCATAAGCAGCACACAGAATTAGATATTGACTTCTCATTCTCATGCACATAGACCCTGGCTCTTGGCCTACTGGGACATTTTTACGATTTTTTCCATTTGAAAGAAGAAAACCTGTAAAGAAATACTTTTAAACAGCATGTGGTAGCTAATGGCCTCTACATTTCCATAAACTGGAACCTACACACATCTCTAAGCCAGTAGATAATAACAATAACAAAACAAATGTAAACATTTTGTATTTAAAAGTGTTTTTAAAAAAAGAGACCACAAAATACCATGCAAAGTAATCTATTATAAATGCTGCACTGTACCTTCAGGATGTAGCGATTGGAGATTTTGTCATCAGTAGCCACGTACAAACGGATGAAGACAGAGCTGCTGTATTGGCCACGAAGAGTTGCCAAGGCTTGGACTAAGCTGAACCTCCTTTCTGACCACAGTCCTTCAGGTCCAATATTGGACTCCAACACAGGCCAGCGGAAAGGTGAGTGCTTCAGTATACTTAACAGGGGTTTTACATCGGCTTTTTCAATTTTATCTGAAATGTCAAAGTGTGACAACAATTACATTCCAGACAATTCAAGTCCCGCAGCAGCCACACAAGACAAAGATTTATTGGCATCGATTGATTTCTAGGAAAGGCAATCACAATAGCTGAAACTCAAATCCTCTGCTCTGCCTGTAAGCACAGCAGCAGAGAAGTCCAAGCCTGTTATCTGTATCAAGAATAAGAGAGGCAGGTCAGTGCCTTTCAAAAAGGCAAAGGCTGGAATTAAGTAAATTTAAGAAAAAAAATACTCCTTGCTTAGGAACTAGAATAGAAACTTCACTGGTTTTGGGGAGGGGGTGTATTGCTCATAATCAAAGCTAAAGGAGCAGCATCTGGGCACCAAGGCTGTAGAGCTGTCTCACTTACTGGAAGTCAGAGGGTCCATGCTGGAAGAAAACCGTGTAGGAAATAAATCCTGAAAGAGTCAGAAGGACAAAGTGGACTTCCAAGCCTTCTTTCACCTGTGCAGCTATCTAAGAGTAGTGATGTGTCCCGAATTAGTGCACATACCTTACAGCAGCATTTCCAAGCTGAGGAAGAGCATTTTGCAAATGTGACTAACTTGCTTGACATGGCAATACCAAAGCTAAAGAATCCAGGGCTGTCTATACCCAGCTCTGGGGTAGTATTTTGATTAAACAGATTTAGAGAAATGTAGAAGGTGATGAACAACAGGCTCTTGAAAATATCAGTATAAGGATTTCGTCAGAGGGTTCCTCTGATTTACTAACCCCAGGCACTAACCCTACAACCCTGGGGCACAGTTTAACATCCCTGTGCACAGAAAAATATCTCTTCACATTTCTGACAAGCAGAGGTTTCTCTAAAACTGATTTCTTGTGCCTGGGTGTACCTCAGTCTCAATAGCCAGCTTCAGATGTGTAAAAGACCCTCTGCATTCAGTTGAATCCATATCAGCAAAATCCATGCATCTGCACAGAGCTCTGCAGAGAGATAAAAAGCCTGCCTTTATAAAAGTAGGGAATGCATCTATGCCCTCCTCAAATAAATCCACTTACTCTCGTTCATGCAGGATGCATAAAGGATCTTGGCCTTCTGTACAGCTTCACTGTCTCGTCTTTTGCTGATGGGTTTTTCTAGCAATGCTGAAAAAACAAATAATTTTTTCAATACTTTGGAAAGTGTAGACAGTTTGCCTGTTTCAGCTTTTGATTTAATCATAGCACTTTTAAATTAATTATGAGATTCCCTGTGTACTTTCTTAAGCAGTAGCACAGACATAATTGCACTTTTTTCAATCTCCAACAGAGAAGAATTTTTCATTTATTTATTTTAAAGAGAATTGATATAAAGCCAAATGACAGATGCAGTTTGTTAGTCATCCTCATAACCACCTACCCTCAGCAATCTGAGGTGACAGGCAGTCCTGGGGTGAGAGTGGGAAGCAACACACAGAGCAGGGAGTCAGGAATTTTTTCAAGCGGCTCAGCTTCTGGTGCTGGTACATTATGAAATTAGGACCTAACAAAGAAGGTTACAGGATACCAGGAGCAAGCTGTAAATCAGCCATGATGCAGCTGCAGATACAAAGTACTGTAGCTAAATGTAGCAGCAGCTAAGCTTCAGAGATATCTGTCAGCTCAGGCGCTGTACAGCACAAGTACTTCCACAGCCAAGAGAAGCAGGTAACTCAGAAGAAGCAGGTAACTCAAGAGAATCACAACACAGGAGCAGGGCTGGCAAACTCTGTTGGACCTCATCTGCTTTTGCAAGACCCAAGCAGGTCCTGCACAGCCTTGCCTTATTGTTACTGGGACCACTGGAAGGAGTGGCTTTGCTGGTATCAGGTCCCTCCTGTCATGTACTCAGCCAGAGTTGACAAGTTCAGGACTCCCTTCCCTGCACCAAAGCACCAGCCAGGGCTCTGGGTTTCAAATGAGCAGTGGCAGCACAGTGCAGATGTATTGAGAAGCATGCCCCACACAAAAGGAGGAACAAAGTGCAACACGAGTCCCAGAGGCCTGTAATGCAGAGAACCACTGAGACTCCATAACACCAGCCGTGGCAAGGTCAAACAGCTCCCACGTAGAGCTGGATCAGGGTGAATGCAACATTACTCTCTGCCAGGACTGGCTGGGGACATGCAGAGTACTGAAGAGGTGGTGGCACTGCCATCCACAAGCAGCACCCTGCTGCAAACAGTGGCAGCTGCTCACTCTCCAGCCCTGATGTTTCCAGCAGGTTTCCAGAGTCCACCCCACAATGCCTCCTCTCCTGGGATGCAAAAGGTGGGTTCTACAGCTCGGTTCTACAGCTGAGAACAGCCTGGATATGCATGCACAGCTAATCTCAGGAGATCACTGCCTGAGGCAGGATTTTAAAACATTTATTTCCCAAAATTTCCATAGCACCCTGAGGAACCAGCCATGCTGCACCTCTTAGATATTCCCCATCTGTGCTCATGTGAGCACTCAGGGGACCATAATGCAGATCTCAAAATTTTTATTACTTTATAACTCTAAGAACACCATAGTGATGAACAAATGCCACTTGCTCTCTCCCTTCAACCCTTTTCTCCTTAAATAAACAAACAGAAAACCCCATTGCCCAAACCTTTTGCTCAGACCCTTAAGAGATTTAATGACATTATTCCCTTCTAGTTATGAATAAGATTTTTCCATAAAAAAACTTCTGGAGAGGATAGCTTTGGTTTCAAATCCTCAAATATTTCCCAATTTGTTAAATACAATATAATGCCAACCTTCAATATATATGTTCGGTGTGCACAGTTCTTAGCAGCATAGTCAGACTTGTTCACATTTTTAAAATGGCATTTTAAAAGAAATGATAAATGAATCTTCCATAAAACTAAGGATGAAAAACTACCCTCCCATTAAATCCAATACAATAATTTCTGTCTTTGCCAGTGAGCTGTAAAACCATGAAATTCTGAAGCTAATAAAATCCAATGGCTAAAGCTCAAGAGAGAAACTATGATAAGAGCCAATAAAATCAACTCTAGAGGTACAACTGCATCAAACTATGTTAAAATCAGACCTGGTGTTTTCCCATCAAACCATGTCACTAATGTGACATCTACCCCACCTCACTATTGCAGAGAGTGATATGGGGTAGATGTTGCCAACTTGCCCAGAATTCTTTTATGAAGACAACTCTCAGTTCTGATAACATAAAATCCAGTGATCAAACATGAAAGACTTAATAAGACACTTGAATCCTGTGGACACTGAAATAGGGGCTGTGATCCATCAATGGTCTTCAGGCTATGGAAGTTTCCCAGCCTTAACTTCAAGTTTTCAGAAATATTTAGAAGCTCAAACCTGGACCACTGCTCACATCCACATGATTTCTACATTAGCTAGTATAAAATCCAAATACAAGATATAGAAATTTGCTTCTTATTTAGCTCACAAATATGGATTTTACATGTCCTGGAGTATTTAAGTTTTTAAAGATAAAGAGCAAGAAAAGGCAAGAAGCACAGCATACTGATCGAAGATATATGTAATCAATTTGTCTAGAGGCTGCCTAGTCATGGAAAGAAAGTCACTAGTGTGATTGAAATCAATGTAGGCCCATTGAGCTCTCTTTAAATGAGCAATATTGGGTCCTGTGAGTAGCCTGGCCACAGCTGCAGGCTCTGACAAACCCACTCCATGCAGAGCATATCTGTTTGTGTGGGTCGATGCACACTGCTCTTACAGGGCAGCCTCTGGGTGGGCAGCAGCTCAGTCTCTGCTCTCCCAGGACTCTGCAAGCTGAACAAACCCGCTCCAGGGCCATCCCACACTCTCTGTGCTTCACCTCGTGACACGTGACATGGATTCCAGGCTCTCATCTACAGTAAGGGAAATGCCAGACAGTGACACATGGACAGCAAATTCAGCCCCTCTGAAAAAATTCACCTGAATAGTAGTTGTCTGGGACAATTGCCTTTCCATTTGGAAAAACTCTAATAGCTTCAGATATTTTCTGTTTTGGCAACGAAATGTAAGCAAAACCTATCTTGTCTTTCAAGGGATAGGAAGAGAAAGACCACCAAAGATCAGTTAATTTTGCATCTCATAAGATACCACAGATTTGCTGTTTAGATTTTTACTTTGTCTTTCCGAGCTCCAACACTCACTCCTCACTAAGGAATTGAGTGTATTCAGACAAATCCACTGATCAGAATGATAGACTTTCCTTAAGCACAGTTCCCTTAAACTTTGACCTAGTTAGGGAGATCAGGGCTACCAACATTTTGACTAAGATGGCTCACATTTAGCACTGAGACCCTCTGAGAAGGACATTGAGCTTGTTCTTGGAGTTGTCTTGCTTGCTTGCTTTCTGTTTTCTTCTTTCAAACTAAAAGTTCTAATTCTTTAAAGCAATCTTCCATTTTAGGACACCAGACTTTTACTTCTAAAGAAGAATTGTTAGGAATAAATAGTTTCGATCAGATTAGGAAATACACATCACTCCAACAATATTGAAAATACATCCTTAAAATAATTGCTCATTTATCAGCTCTCAATAGTGAGCTGACAATATCACTATGTCTAGTGATACAGCACTGGACATAGAATAGCAATCTGGCTGCAGAGATAAAAAAAGGAACCACAATCTAAGCTGATTTCCAGGCATCTGAAAAAGCACAGAATTATTATTAACATCAACCAAAATGTAACAATTTATTGCTGCTACCAAGTTACACCACTAGCCTGCCTGCAAAGCACAATATCATAACCAAAAATCACCAGGACAAGCGAAGTGAGCCAGCATAGCTTAAGCCAGCTGAATATACATATATACATATATATCAAATATATGTTTGAAAGGCTTTTTTAGCAAAACAGCTCTTTTCCAGTTACATCTTCCACTTTCTTCACTTTTAAATTATTGCCAAAGTCATTCTCTTTGGGATAAAATTAGATCTTGACCTTTATCACTGACCTCAGCACCTCACTGTTTGTGTTTCCACATGCACAGGATGCCCAAATGCAAGATTTATGTTTCCCTTTACATAAAACTTAGTTACAGCAAGTGGTAAGTATTGGCAATTGCACACTCCACAGTGCTGTAATAACATAACTCGTCTCATTAAACAGCTACCCCTTGCACAGTCAGAAACTGGCTAAAGGTGTTCACAATATCCTAAACTTCCTGAGGTTGCAAATGGCTTCATCATTCACTTTCTTGTACCAAGGAGCTGAGGGTGCAGAAGTTCCCATTGCAGTTAAGGTTCTTGAACCTCCGTAACCCCAGGTCAGGCAGGTTTGTATCATTGCACTCCCCGACTCTGATATAAAACACAAAGACTCAGCATCACCAGCAAAAACCCACTCCATAGCTGGGAGTGATCTTCACTTGTCTGAACTGGAGATGCTCAGATAAACAGTCAAAGAAAAAAAGGCACAGCTGGGGGTGGGGAGCTAGGAAGGGAAGGAAGAGAGTTCATACTGAGTTGCCTTTTTCAGGGCAAGAGGGCTAAAAAAGGCCAGCTTCCTGTGGTTCACTACCCTCGAGTAAATAGCAATCATCTGCTGTTAAAAGTGAGAGCAAGGCACATTACAAAGTAAGCTTTGCATGTGTGTTTATTTAACTGCATACTATTCTAAAGCTGCTAAGGATAGTTTTGTGGCTAAGAGTTACCTTTAATCTCACTTTCTATTTCCAGCCCTTGTTGATTTTCCAGCCCACTGTCTTGCACAGCTTCACTTTGGTTTTCAACCACCATATTTTATTTATGGCACTAAGAAATCCCATACCTTTCCTTTTTCTGACTTAAACTGCATGAAAAGGGACTGTAAAGCCAGATTTGCAGAGAGAAGAAACATGCATGCCATTTAATATTGATTCAATTTATCAGTGTCCTGATCAGATTGCATATATACTGTGACCTATCAGATAGTTTTATATATATATACTTGTGTTGAAATCCTGAGAAATACTATGTTATTCATGAGGCTTATTTCCTATTCTAGTTAGAAAAATAAGTTTTCTCTGCACTTTACAACCCTAGCTATAGATAAATCATTGTGTTAGTAAAGACAGTAGCATTTTTTCCATTAGTTTTTGTCCTTATCCTTTAACAAACATTTGCTCTGTGTGGAAGACGCAAGCTCAAGTATTTGCCCAGTGATATCTGAAAATGATCTGAAATATATTATAATGCTCTGTATCTTGAAGAAAAACAACTCCATGTGCAAGCATCCCCCAGGGAATATGCTTGGACTGTAAACAAAACAAAAATTATACAAGAACCCTAAGCGACATCCCATTTCCTGGAAAGTTGTAACCCTGGAGGAGTGAAAAGCTAGAAGCAGACAAATAATTCAGCATGAACTCCCAGGACAATGCCAGCACAGACAGCAGTCTTGGACTGCAAAACCAGAGAAGTATCAAAGTGGGAAGATGATTTTAGTGTGTACACAGGCTGGTGAGACAGACTGGAACACAGCCTGCCCTTCGGCTGTCTGAATTGTAAAAACAATGTCGGACAGTTGGACAGAGGGCAGAAAAATATCAAAACAATTGTTTCTTTTCTTTGGAGGAAGTGGCTTGAGAAATAGAAGGGATGGACAAAAAAAGCATGCAATGAGGGAACATGACGGAACATCTCAAAAATGATGTGAAAGGGTGATGGCATCCCAATATCAAAACACCTTTAGAAAATGCTTGGTGCCAGAGAAGTCTTTACTGAACAAAAGGCACAAAGAAAGCCAACTGTTGAACGATGAAGACAAATTCATCAGTGACAGTGATTAACCACTGGAACCAGCAACCAGAGCAGATAGTGGCTTCTCTGCTCCTTAATATTTTCAAGACTTCATATTTTTGGGGAGATAAACTTTACCCCAAAGTCAATTATGTTTTATCCCAGTGCAAGCTAGTGAGCTGCATTACATGGATAATGTAATTGCCTGTGACACAAAAAAGCTCATAGGAAATAATGTAATGGTTACTCCTGCAATTGCACTCTATACATTTAGGATACAGATCTCAAAGCATTCTTAGACATGACAGACCAAGGAGACACAGCCATTACCAATTGTTGCAGATAAAGTAAGTGAGCCACAGATTGCTCCTTACCTAACTCATGTCAGAGTCCCAGTGATTGGAATACTGTTCCTTTATGAGACTAAGCTTGCTGAACTTGATCCACACACTCCAAGAGCTTGATCCTTTGGAGAAGGTGAATGCCCCTCAGCCCCTTTAATTTCAGAGACAGTGGGAGCTGCTTGGCATTGCCCAGATGATGCTCAGTACTAAACTGAAAGCAGTTTGTAATGCATTCTTTTTGAGATCAGACTCAGAGAGCAGCCCAAGGGCCTACACATTCAGCAGGTTTATTTGCAAATACCCAATGACAGAGAACTTCTTTCAATACTTGAGCAATAAAGACTCTGCTAGTCAACTTCCCTCACTGTGCTCCACAGCTGTAAGAACTGAGTTTCTTAACTCAAATGAGAAAAATAATTAAAAGAGCTATACCCATCTCCAGGTATCACTGACAACTCCCTAACTTAGCACTATTATGTGCTACCTCTGTGAACAAACAAAACGCAAGTCATCTTTTGGAAAATTGCAGATGATCCTCTGATACCAGCAGCAGGTTCTTTTAAGGATGTTCTATGAGCAGTTACCTCTTAAATGTAGAGAAAAACCCTCTCTGGAGTTTAGCAATCAAACCAAACACACAACACATGTGTGCAGAGGGTCATTCCCTGAGGTCCCTGAACTAGAAGATAATTATGATTAATCTAGTCCTCCTTAAGAATGTCTAACCTTTGATTTCTATATTTTCTTCACACTGAAGAGGCATGTCAAAAGAGTTCCTGAAAAGTAACCCCTAAAACCCAAGCATCCAACTGCACTTGTGCCACTGGGGTTGTTTAGCACTCCAGCAGTAGCGTGAAGGCATCGCCCTCTCTTCGAACTCTCAGCACGTTGGATTTCAGAAGTCAAGGTCAGCATAGTTCAGAGAGCAAAGATTTGGCCAGGATGCCAAAGGGCACACAAAACACTTTAAAACCACACTGCTGTTACAGACATTACAGCTAGACAAACGTACAGGCTGAAGCAACATGAGCTTACGCATTCCAAGAGTGATCATTTCAGAATGGTTTGACGTTCATTTAAAGTATCTGGTTTAAAATTCCTCCTTTTCAGAGTCCAAAGTGAAGAAGAGCTGGCAGTGGCAAGTTTCATTGTGCCTATGAGGGGCACAATATTCTACCCCAAAGTAAAAGCACTGGCCACAGCATATAAAATTATACACAGGACTGATGAGATCATTTGACCAATGGTAACATTCCTGTCTTGACACATGAAAAAAAGAATTTAATTAGACTGCAACATTCCAGGTTACAAAATAGTCAGAGAAGAAAATCTGATACATATATTTTTATTCTCATCAATTTGGGAAAGGGACTCTTATAGCTGGAATGGGGTCTAGAGGGGAGAGTGAAGAATATTATATGTGTGTATATATATATATGTATTTATGTATGTATGTATGTTCTAAAAGGAAGTGACAGACATGATTGTTATTTCAAGCTGAACATATTTCTTGGGAACAAGACAAGCATCATCAAGCCAAGATTATTCTTAGAGCTAAATCTGTTCCCTCAGAGCACTCTTCTGAAGAAGACATGGACAT
This sequence comes from Bombycilla garrulus, assembly GCA_013400315.1. Lineage (NCBI taxonomy): Eukaryota > Metazoa > Chordata > Aves > Passeriformes > Bombycillidae > Bombycilla > Bombycilla garrulus. Next base: position 319,507 of record VXBU01016241.1, read on the forward strand.
CTGCTGTAGGACACAACATTTAATGTTTCAGTACAAGTTTATCCCTCTTAGCAGTTTAATAGCACGGGTCAAACTCCCACACGAATGCACCTGCCCAACTTCCATTTCAGAACTGTGTTGCATCTGGAAGCCTTGGATGAAGAGCAAAGCCTGGAAAATACCGCAGAGACAAATCTCAGTGGATGTGCAGTTGCCTGCTTACAGTTCTCGTCTGACACTGGTGCAACCCAACCTCCAAAAACATCATTTCAAGACCTCATTAAATTCCTTAATGTCTTTAAAACACAAGTTCTGCTGAGAATGTCTCCTGATAGGCAACTTAAGTGTGCAAAGCCACTTCTTTCCTCTAGTAGAAATTGATAACAATATTTGGTTTCTGAGGTTTCCGTAAAATATGAGCTAACCTAAATTTATTTCTTTTTTGTAAACTATTAGTTCTGCTAATTTCTCTGCAGTACTTCTTGCTAATTAAGATTTGTTTCCAAAACTCCAAGATAAGAAAATAAAAAGTCTAAAAATAAAATTATTACTCCCTCACAAATAAACAAACAAAGAGCAATAAAAATTTTCTTGCCGCCATAAATAAATTAAACAATTGCTGAAATGTTACTAACATTAAGGCTCTTCTCCTTTTTTTTTTTTTTTTTTGTTTGTTGTTGTCTGTAAACANTACTTTCTCACCTTTTTTCTCTCAGTTCCCCATCACTAATAATCAGATCACCAGAATCATCTTACTGGAGTACCTAAGTGCTTGAAATAATCACTCAAAGCAAATTTCATAATGGCAAACCCCCTGCTCACTAAGGGATTTAAAATAATGCAGAGCACTGGACTCCTCTCAGATTGCCCTACACCTGCTGTATTGTGCATTCCCACTTCCTTGGAAGGCAGAACCACCCAGGATGGAAATGGATGGGGCCATTATTCACTTTTGGAAGGCCTTGTGTTGGTTGACACAGCCTCAGATGTGCCTTAGATATTAAATATAAATGTTTTGATATTTAGAAAACAGTAACTAGTTTGGGTTTGTGGTTTTTTGTTGTTTGTTTTTTTTTTTTCTTTTCTTTTCTTTAGTAAAACTACCAGCAGATTCTGCAGCTCCATGAGCTCATTCCTCAGAACAGTCCTTGTGGAGCTGATGCCTTAATCTAGGTCTGCCTTATTTTGATAAACTGTAACTCCCTCCTCCTCTTGTTTTATTTTGTGAGCTGAGGGGAGAGGATGGGTTGATGGTTGGTTGGTAGTAGAGAATTTGTTTCCTTTTTTTTTTCATTGTTTTGGTTTCTGAGGAGTTGGTGGGGTTTGGGGGGGTTTTGTTTTGTTTTCTTTCCTTGAGGTTTTTTTAAAGGTATTTAACACGATCAAGACACCAATTATCAAGTCAGGAAACTATGTTTTGTATTTGATACAATTCACCTCCATCAGCCAATTTCTTGATGGCAGCATTCATCTCACCATGGATGGAGCAGTGACTCTTGAAAACAACAGCCCCTCATTATTAATTTGTCTGAAATTCCAATGGAACATTTAAATCATCATGAATTAATTTTGCACTCATGAGGATATAATTAATATGAATATGTATTTCCACATGAATTAATGAAAAATCTAGTAATTAATCAGTTCATATAGGTTCTAGTTCTCAAGGAACATAAGCCAAATAAAGCAAACAAATATTCCCAAATACCGGTTTCATTAAAGGATTCTGTATTTAGACAAATAAACCCAACTAATATACTGACATTCTAGGGTTCCCCCTCACCCCATGAAAAGAAATTCCTCAATTCTTTCCTTGAATATCCATTTCAGCAATATGGAAGTTCTCATGGAAATAGCATTCACACAGCTGTGCTTACATAAATGCTTCCTAATGCTGTTCAGTGCCCTAATACACAGCTCATTTCCTAAACGGAAACCTTGTTTGTTTACAGTTCCAGCATTTTGTAAATTCTCTGAGTTTGTATATCAAAAGATAAGCCCATCATGTGAGTTCCTCCAAAAGTCAACATCACTGTACACAAACTGCGACCAAACAGAAAAAAAAGTTTTATAAGGAGGTGAGAGCCTTTGTTTATAAATTTAATTTCAGTGATAAATCTTACTCTTCTGAGTAGAATTGCCCTCTTCCCTGTCCCGCACCTCTGGCCTCCCAGTATTATGCTTTAGGGGATAACACATCTCATTATAATATTAGGCAAAAGATTTTAAACCACATTTACACCAGAAGATTGCAGATTTCCCAATTGTTACAATACAAGTGAAGCTCGATACTAAATGGCAGCATTACATTTACTTCATTACAATAATACTTCCAACAAGTACTTGTGGATTTTTTTTTGTCCAAAAAGGGAATCAAATGTCACAGATTGCTGTGCCTTCCAAGGTATCAATCCTCATTCTGTAAAATTACCCCCCAAACACAGCCATCAAAAACTTTGAAATTCAGTACCTGCAGGTGTGAATGATGTGTATTGTACAAACCCCAGATCCACTGTAAATTTAGGGGAAATATGTGCCACATGTGGAACAGGAGTGAGCAGGATGCCCATCTTGTTCCTAGCTGAGGACTCAGAGGAGGATGCCATTCTAGTCTCCAAAGCAGGGAGATGCTGTGGGAATCCTGCGGCTCAGTTACTGTGCTGCCTTTAAACCTCATTTAGGAACCAAAATTGTCTCCTCTCTGTACTCATGGTTTTCCAAAATCACCCATTACAAACACAATTTTCATTCTGAGCAGCCACAAAGCCTGGAAAAAGTCCTGGCTTCTCCACTTTTGAGTTAGGTGTTTAATTTTGCCAAAAGCTACTAACTTCTTGCCTGAAGAGATATACGTGACTTGTGCCACTTGCATTTTTTCTTACATTCAGATAAATAAGCCACTATAGAAAAGATCTGGAGCACTGAAAAGATCTGTACTACTGAAAAGAGATCCATTTATTGCAGAAAAGAACAAGCAAAACAGCATGAAGTGCTATTGCTTTTTTTCTGCTTTCTTGATATTCAAGAACAGCTACCCACCAATATGTTGGAGGCAAAAACATAAATATCCTCTTTTATTTAAATTACTGCTGGTATTCTTCCTCATACTTGGGACAGTTCTCAAAAAGCTCAAGGTACTTTGAAGAAAACAAATCACAAGAGGTAGGTCAGCTAATACAGAAACCTGGGGATGAGAGTCAGCAGCTGCATTACAGATTTCATGGGACACATCCAAACCATCCCAGTGGTCCCAGCAGAGCACCAGCTGAATGGTGGTTGAAAAAACCCAGCCTTAGAAGAGCCCTGTGGCACAGGGTCCACTGTGCAGGACAGCAACCACTCAGCAGCAACAACTGCTCAACACAAACTCCTGATCAGTCTGAAAGGATATCCTATAGTCAAACAGCATATATTTCCAAAGAGATATTTTTACTTACTGGTTTCACTTATAAAGAACTTATTTTCCAAAGGAAATCATTGCAGATTATCTTGGGAAAAGTTGCCTACGCTGCTAAAATATTTTGTTTGCTGTCTGTCTCATGTTCTTCAGAAACCCACACACCATATTCTCGTAAAAGGCCTCCATTTCTTTCTGTTTACCACATTGGAAATTCCTCATTTTAAACTGACTTGCACTCAGGAAACAGCCACACTACAAAGCTTAGCACACCAAATCAGCATGAAGTGTCTCACTGGACCAGGAACAGTATGGAGACTTAATTTGTAAACTGGTTTCTACAGTCATAAGTCAAATTTAAAAGGTCTGGAAGACATGTTCACAAATGATTCATATAATTTAAATCAGCTCCTTTGCAGTGCTGAGATTTAGGAATGTTTGTGGAGTTTTGTTTTGTTGTTTTTATTTTAATTTATTGCTTCCTGCATAATCACTCATAGAAAGAAAACAATAAGCCAGCCATACACCATTGTACTTCAGATTTGAGAGAAAGGAAAAGAAGCTTCTGGGTTCACAACCAACATTCACCAGAGGTAATAAATTCTGAATTACGTGCCTCGGACTTCCAGCTCTGAACTGTTCGTGAAAAGCCCCTTGCTTTTCAATGGCAAGGCAAAAGCACTCCTAAAACCTTAATGGAGGTCATCAAATCAAAATGGAAAAATTCATCAGGAACATAAATAGCTTTGCAGGAAATATTATGGTAAGTGGGAAAACATTCAGTAACTCACAGAGTTACTGCAATCTTGACCTGACATAAGGCTGAAGCTGTTGCAGTTTGAGATCGCTTCTGTTCTTACAACACAGGCTGCAGCCAAATGATTCTTTCCATTTTAAAGGACTCCAAGGACTTCCTCATCAGAGGCCTGTTGGGCACTAGAAGTGTTTGCTCTTAACCAACATGAGATGCTTTTTAACATGCCTGTGGTGTAGCTGAAAAGGCTGGCTTCAGGTCAGGGACAATATGGTCCAGCCAATAATGGTTAAGGGGAAGTAGTCGTACCTCAGTCCTCTCCAGGAAACTTCAATAAGGAACAGTTCTATAAGAAATTTTAATCTAGATATTACATGTCTCTTACCTAGATTTGAGACATAACCCAAACCACAAGCCTCTGCCTTTGAGATGTTTTTGGCTCTCTACAATTATCTTCTTTACATTCCTCCACGACGCCTGAATTCCTGCTGAAGGTCACATCCAAGGAAAGACCTACACCTACTTTCTCTAGGCTAGAACTTCATTTATTTTGTATAGCCAGGAGATCAAAGTGAGTTACACATGTGGTTTGTGGATTCCTTGAGCACAGAAAAATAAACCCAAGTGACCCTCAAACAACGTATGGAAAAGAAATTAAAGGGGAAATGATGATACGATTTTAGTTTGAATCCATCTTAAAACAGCTAGAGAAACCCATGGGAGCATTATATATGTATTCCTATGCCATTATAAACCCAAATCTAAAAAAAAACCCATTTTTAACTATCATATTACATTCTGCAGATCTAGAAGCACCCCGAAATTAATGTTTCCAATCCTGATCCTTTAATCAACCAGAGATATGCAGACAAAAATTCTACCACCCAGTAGTTCTTAGCTATTTTCTATTGACCTATTACCATTTCCTCTCTTCTGAATTCCATATTAAGGCACCAAAAACTTCCACTGATATAGAAAATGTTCTACCCTTTTTTGAAGCTGACATTTGCAAAATTGTTTGCTCTTGTGAGTCTCAAAAAACCTCCACAAATCCCCAAAAGCATGCAAAAAACCCACAAAAAAAGAAAACTAAACAAAACCCAAAAACACACACACACACAAAGGAACAAAAACAAAAACAAACAAACAAAAAACCCCACCAAACAAACCACAAGCAAACGAAAACACCAAACCTAAATGAAACAGAAAAAAATTATTTGTTCCCAAACCCACTAACACCTAATGCAGGGCTCAGTACATTACATTACACAGCTACAACTACCTTTTTTTGGTAAGACAAAATTCTTACACTTGCTACCCATTATCTACTGGAAGAACTTCTGTAGCAATTGTTCCTGAACAAAGAAAATTAAGCTTCTAGAATATTGAAGATACACTCATGCAGCCTGTGTTACAGGTCTTTGCCCAAAACCTCTTTTTCAGGGAACAGGAGCGGGTTCAGGAACATTCAGGGACCAGAAAACAGATCAGATGTCCAAATAGTTTCTTTTAAGTAACATAATTTTCTAATATATAGCCTGATTAAATGTTTCCATCTCTATCATCCCATCAAAGAAAATCAAATAATGAAAAAATGTGTATTTCTGGCCAAACCATGTTATCACTTTAAGATTAATAGTTTGCTTTAATATGATAAGTGTTTCAGAGCACAGAATTTACATAGTAACTAGGTCTTTAAAGACTGAGGCTTTTTTAATCTATTGAATGTCAAACAGGGATATTTTCCATGTGGTACAAAGTTCTACTAAGAGTTCTTGAGAAAGGAGAGATTAAATTTGCTCCCAAGGTCCATTCAGCCCTATAACTGTTTCTCTATGCAGGGGTTCTTTCTGTTGCTAAAACTTCTGTTAGCAAGATTGTGGTCATATACAAATTAGTAACTCACTGTTGAGCTAATATATTGAAATAACTCAAGAGAGAACACAAATATACCTAGAGGCTGAAATTGTGCTTGTTATTTCAGTTACCAACACTTTCCTTTTTCCTTTTTTTTTAACTACAAATAATACATTTTGTAAAGTTCATGAAGTAAAAACTTAAGGAGGAGGTGGAAAATACTATATTAAAACCATTCCCGTACACCAACCAGCATTTCACATCTTTCTCCTGCCCGTGCCAAGGGCCTCCTATTAAATAATTTTGTATAAACTCTCTTTTATCTGATAGGGAGTTTCCATCAAGCAAATATTTCCCACTTGGATGTACGTTTCGTTCTTTGCCTTGCTTTTTTCTAGCTATGTATTAGCAACTTCTAAAGGGACTGCAGAAAGAAAACCAAATAAAAATCTGGCTTAGCATGATGTCCTTGATTAGGAGCTGTAAAAAGAGGAAATTAAGGATGACAGTGACAGCTTGCTATTCTATATTCAATTAAGACTGGCCTCTTTGTGCCTATGGTTCATGCAGAATGTGCAGTTATCTAATACAGCCCAATTCTGGCAGCAGAACAATTAGAATGCAAAGCATAACTTAAAACAGGCTCTGGCAATATTTTTTTCCTTTCATTGTGACATCTTCAGCAGATTTTAAACAGAAGTCTTGAGATCATGCACTGTGCTGAAAACCAAAACTCGTATTCTGAACCCAAATGCAGCTTTTAAAATACTTAATGATGTGAAAATTGAATACAATAAGACTGAAGAAAGCAATTGGAGAAGGGCTTTGGTGCCTACACAAAATCCAAAGAAAAATAAGTGCTATATTTAAGCATTAAATCCTGAAACTGATCTCTGTTCTGTGGTGAGCTGAAGCCAGGTTCTTACGTCAATTAATATGTCAATTGTATACTCAAGGTGGGCAAAGCTCAAGCACACCACCAACAATATTAAATCTTGCATGTCTCCCTTTTTTTGAATGACTCACTTCTAGCCAAGACTATAAGAATCTGGCAAGATTTTCCTACCCAACAATAATCATCACCCTTTCTCCCCGGTTTGTCTGCAGGGCTTCCTGGCCAGGTAGCCATGCTGCAGAGTATAGCCCACAGTCAAGTCACATGCAGATTAAAATACATTTCTTCCTACACATTTCCACCCTGGGGCTATTTTTGCCTCCAGAAACACATTCTTAAGCAACTTTCTGTTTCACTGATGATAGCTCAGGTACTTCAGTGGCAGCCTGAATGGCAGTGGGAAGGAAATCCAATACCCAAACAACTTCCATCTCCAGATAAAAACTGCCTCTGCCAAGGGCTAGGTGAGTCTACTGGAAACTATCACTCTGCTTTGGCATTTTATAATCCTTCCTTATTATATTCTAACAGTTGGCCACTGTTAGAGACAGCCTGCTGCCCTGGACAGATGATTGGTTTGGGGATATTCTTACATGTGTGTGCTGAGCTCCTGCACTCTGGTCTAACCACCTATTGCAAGGGAGAAAGAGTTAAATCCCCTTGTCTTTTCCTTTTCGGTATAATCAGTATCATTTCATCCCTCCATTCTTAACTGACAGAGTTTCCAGAATTCCCAGTTTTTCCCAAATTATGTCTATGCTAAATTCAGTATCTCTCAATGTGATTTTCAATTAAAAATATATATATATACTTAAAAGAGAACATCAAGTCAGGCTGTTGGATGTTATCCAGTGATGAGAACTGTGGAGATTTTAGTTCACTTCAAACCCAGCCAATTAACAAGCTACAGTGACAAGCCGACCAAATACTTTCAGAAATTATCTATTTACCCTTCAGTTTGAGGTCCACACTGTGTCGCAGCCAGGGATAAACACCATAGTTGGTCATATCCTCAGGAATAGGGTTATTATATATCCAGCCATCACATGCAAATCGATAGAAGTTCTCACATGGATCTACAGATTTATTTATCTTGCTCAGGATGCTAGCAGCTGTAAAAAAAGACGCCACATAGATTTTGTGGAACACTATTTCCTAAATAGAAAAATTACACAAGGCTACAGTCCAGAAGTTATGATTAATGAGAAACAAACAAACAAACAAGACAGAGTATCTGCAATGAATCTTCTTGAGTGCCATACAGCAACAATGACTGAACTTAGCACTATTTGAACAAGAGCTGCTGGAGCAGACACCTGAAGACAGGCTCTCCATTGCTGCCATGATGGAATTAATTGCCTGAGGAATTTAGTAGTGATGCATAATAAGTAGGCTGTGATTAACATTTCAGTAACTCTGCAGTACTTACCTCTCTTTGAATACTGCACAAGAAAACAAATCAAATTCTGATCTACCATACATTGGAAAAGATAATTGCATTTTTGGCCCCATTTTGTGATTGCTTCCTTACCAGTTGCAACTGTCAGTGAAAGAGAGGTGGTAAGAGAGACATCAGTCTGACAAGCCCAAGACTCAGTAGCTTTTCACTACCTAATCATAAAATCATAGAATAGTTTGCGTTGGAAGGAACCCGTAAAGGTCACCTAGTTCAACCTTCTACAATAAGCATGGACATCATCAACAAGACCAGGTTGCTCAGAGTCTCATCCAACCTGATCTTGAACACCTCCAGAATGGGGCATCCACAACTTCCCTGAGTGACCTGTGCCACTGTTTCACCACCCTCACCATAAAAATTTTCTTCCATATAACTAGTCTGAATCTACCCTTTTAATTTAAAATCATATAAAGTGTGTGCCAAATGTGGTACAAAAGCATCTCTGTTCTTAACAATTCACTTGCTAGTTTTCTGATAAATGGAAATGAAGTAACAAAATATACCTGAAGGTCTAGTCACTCCACTTTTTTTTTTCCTATTAAAAAAAAAGAAAAATAATCCCTATGGGAAACTTGGAGTCAACTTAGTTAGACTAGTATTAGACCAAATTAAAAAAAAGAATTTTAATTGTACAAAAAACCAAAAGTAAGCCACTGGAACAGTGGCTTTTTAAAAAGTTTGGGGTTGTCGTTCTTTCTTCCTCATTAATTAAGCTTTCTGAGTAAAATGTATAATGGGAAAAAATTAAATTGTATAAATATCTCATTAACATACTATAATCATGACATAATTGAGAGGATAAAATTGCTGCTTACCAGCCTCAATGCATTCTGCAGTCAAACAGTACTGTTGCTTCGGATGAAACTTTATAAGACCTTGGCTAACTGCAAAATGAAAAACCATAATGAGATCATTTGCAATGAATTTTGACAACTGCAGCCAAATATTGTGTACTCGATCATTCCAATATCAGTTCAGCCTCTGGTGCCAGTGCCTCTCTGACTGCATTGATTTAGAGCACTTAAAATGTATACCAAGTAGATATTTAGGATGTATATTATGTAAATACTGCAGCACAAATAATTTCCCCCTCCTAGTCCTGCTTTCTCCTTCCCCCTCTTTGCTCACAGGCAGCACAGAGCAAGGGCTGTCTCTGCACAGTGCCTGGAGCAGCTTCACTTCAGCCCTACTCACTGCCAGTGAGCACCACCGTGATACAAACAATTCAGCATTGCTGTCATCCTCCAGAGCTTGGAAACACAGGAGAATGGAATGGCTTGGGTTAGAAGGAACCTGAAAGATCCTCTAATTCCAGTGCTCTGCCATGAGCAGGGACCTTCCACTAGACCAGCTTGCACCTTCTACGGTTGGAAATGCAGCACGGAGCAGTCTCACCACCCCTCTGCAGGGTTTCCACAGCTCCCCTGAGGCGTGGGGCTCACACTGCCCTGCAGCAGCACTGCAGTGCCCAGCACAACCCAGCACCAGCGGGACACTGCCAGGGTCTCCTGACTCCAGCCTGGAACAAAGCAGATTGCGATGGGCACAAGGACAGCTGTGCACAACCCAGTTTCTCTCTGAACTGTCTCCCAAAAGTATTGTAATTGCATTTGCTTCCAAAAGCCTTGCTGAGAAAAGCTATGAAATTGTCAGTTAATTTTGCTCATCTTTTAAAAACGTGTATTACAACTGCCTCTGAAATTTAAGCACAGGAATTGCTAATTTCAGACACTGCTCTCAGGCAGCAAATATGCAGATAATTGATACTTGGGATTAGGAAGGGAGAATCCCAAGGGATAGGTGGAATAGTACTCGCTAGATGTGCTCAGTAGGCATAAAGAAATGTCTCATTATATCCATTATCTTAATAACAGTCCATGGCAATAATAAAAAAAAGCAAATAACACTGAATAAAAAAACCCAACAATGGAATATATTATGGTACCATAGCTTTAACCGTGTTGATAGTTATAAAGCAATTTCTGCTGTAGTTATATGTTGTTCAAAAGTGAAAAATGTGAAATATCACTTCAACACAGAAAAAAATTTTTTACAAAAAAATCCTTAAGCTAGAATTTAATATAAAGCTGTTTCATCTCTTCCAGTCACACAGTTCTATTGGCAATTAATGACAAAAATAGCTGGATTTCAATCCAGGTTTCTCAGAAAATGGGAATGAAATGTCAGAAATGTCCAGAATTCTGGACAGCTTTTCCAAAGCTTACATTGGTTTACAGAAACACAACACCTCAAACACCTTTGTAAATTAGCCAAGAAATACACAGGATTTTGAGGCATACAAAGGTTGTAATTGGAATACTGGAGAACATAGAAAATAGAGAAGTGGAGATCTCCAGAATATGATTTTGAGCCGCTAAAAAGATGAACTACAAATAATGGATAATGTCCCTTTTAATTAAGTGTTGCACTCCTCCTAACTCAACTTTTTCCCTGATTAAAATTTAGCCCTTTTGAATCCATCCAGGTCTTAAATGTTTGCTAGACTTTTTTTTTTCTTAACAAAGCAGAGAAAGAGGGGAAAAGCCCAGACATCATTTCATTCTTAATCTGAAGTAGCCCCTCTGTTTTTGATACTTATAAACAGAAGCAAAATACCATTTCAACTGTAAAACTTACAATTTTATCATTAGAAGAAATTTTTGCCAGTAACATTTCCATTTTATTTAACAGCTAATTTTGGCAGAAAAGACTTTGCACAGTTTTGTTCTCTTGCCTTTTTATTGTTAAGATAACTTATCATGACATTATTACTTAGAGTCATAACCCTCAGCATCTAAGCTTCATCCTTGATAAGCCTGTTTCCAGATTCTTAAGCAAATACACACCACAACTGAATTCTTAAAAAATAAATCTATAAGGGAAAAGGCATACAAATGTTCAGATGCAAATAACATGAACGTTCCTGCAATGTAAGAAGCCTGAAGGACTACCAAGTCAGGAGGAGAGGCTCTCAATTTGAGATTCAAAGCTGCCTGACTTCTCATCCAAGGGTGCTGGAGAGCAATCTGCTTCCTCCAAGGAGGAGGTGGCTCCTGTCCTGTCACAGCCCCCACTCCTGCCCGAGTGTCACAGGCAGGACCCCAGCAGTGCCGAGCCTCTGCCCTAGGAGCTCCCCACTGAAGTCACAGTAAATAAGCAAGGAACACTAAATAACAACACCTGATTCTCCCACATCCTCCTTAGACTTGTAGGAACTATGAGAAGAAGAAAGCAGAGAAAGCTACATTTCACTCCTCAGGCTGGAAAATGGATTTCAGGTGTACCAGAAACAGCAAGTTTTGCAGACTAAATGAAAACTGAAGAAAAAAGAACATCTTGAGGTGTCTGAAATGTTTCATATGGACAGAAAAAAATGATGTCCATTTCTACAGTTAAATAAAACAAAACAACAAAACTAAGTTCAAACTTACAAACAAAACCATGTCACAATGAAGTGTGGAAACATCTAATTGAAAAAAATGTTAAACCAAAACAATTTAACTTTTTTACTTGGTTCTTTAGGTTCTTTCAGACAATTTCCAAACAAATCCTAAAAGCATTTTGGCTGACCTAAGGCCAGCATTTTTATTTTCTTAGCAGTTATGCCAATGAAAATTTTGACACTGAATCCCTGCCTACAGAACATGCCAGAGGCACACCTGGAAAACTGTCTGCAACAATATATTTGCTTGAATTTTCAGACCTAGCCTATGGATAAAGGAGTTCCATCTCTCAGAAGCTGTGGTGGTAAATGTCTATTGCTTTTATTGCTCTAAGCAATAAATAAACAAATCTAGTGCAAGCAAAAAGAAATAAGGTCTCTCCATTATTACTCCCTGGTGTTTATACTGCATTCTTTAAGTGAAAAACTTTTCTTTTTCATCTAGAAATTTGAAGATTCAAACTCACTCATGGTTACATAAAAGTTTTGTTGACTTGAATGGGATCACTAACACAGAAGTTATTTGCCTGAAAATGTTGCAGAAATTGCTTCAGAGCAGAAAAACTGTAGCCAAGAATGAGCCTGGTGCTTTAAATGTTCTATAGAAAACCTGACATTGTTTTCTATGCTGTGACTATAAACAAAGCAGCCCTTTCAAACAAGATCACAGATCATAAAAGATTGGAAGAAAGCAAAAGATATGCCTAGAGGCAAGCTTTCCACAGGGAAATCTGTGTTGGTCTAAAGAAACAAAAATTTGGGCTGATTGTTCCAAAAGAGTATCCAACACTGCAAAGTTTGTAAAGGACACAATACAGCTTTCTCTTTGGTTGAAGTTTCTGGGCATATTTATACTTGTACACATAATTTCAGAAGTGTAGGCATATGCTTTCAAGTGCTATTCTAACAAAACCAATCTACAGGTAATTCCAATTCTGGGAGAGAAAAAATTAATTCCTTTTCTGTTGCATCTAGTTACAGCTTATATATCTGATGGAAATCTTTCCATTTCATCCTAGATGCAGTCTTCGTGATTTTTGTAAAGGCAACTTTGCAATTCATCATAGAAGAACAGAAAGATCTAAAAAATGTGCACACATGTGCACTATTGAAGCTTTCTACAGGAATTTTAGTTAAGCCCTAAATGAAAACCAAATGAAGGAAAACCCAAGAGATTCCATAAAATGTGCGCACTACACAGATTCATTTTCAGGAAACAGAGAATATTACTCCACGTCGGTCACAACCAGTGAATCCGCAACCAGCATAAATCTCACCTGTTTCTCTCCGTCCTTTGAAAGAACTCGATTCTGGTTAGAACACATTCAACTGAGTGCCCAGATTTAAATTCAGCATTCAAAACATTACACGAGTTCGCAGCACACCTCCCAGCTCTAGGATTCCCACAACAAGAACTCCTTAGCTGACACATATCCCTTTCAGGAAAAATACAAAAAGTGGGGAAAGGAAAAGAGACAGATTTTCACCAAGAGATGTCGTGAAGCACAAACACCGGAGGCCAGCAGAAGGCTGGGGAGGGTCGTGCTCAGGTCAGTGTCAACGCTTTCACTTACCCAGGAACAGAGCGGTGCCAAGCACAACAGTGCCACTCACAAAGACACCGAGGGCGATGCGAGTGGCTTTGCTGGCTGCTCCCCCGGCCTCGGGGACGGCCTCTCCTTCCATCAGGATAGCTTGGGATGTGCTTGCTCTCGCAGCAGTCTGGTGTTTCCCCTGCCGCTGTCGTGTCAGTGTTTCAACTGTTCACAAACTGTGCCCATGAGCACTCCTCCTCCTCCTCTCTCCTATTTAAAACTCCAGGTTGCTGTCATGAACCATTTCCTAAGCACTTCCTGCTCTCTCCCTCTCAAAGCAAAATCACATGTAAAATAGTAGCTGTCTCCTATGTTTTGCTCTGCCCAGGAGGAGGGAAGGCGAGCGGTGGCCACGGTTTGTGCAGCCCTTGCTGCCTGTAGAGCCTCGATGAGCCAAGCGCTCAGCAGTCCCCCTTATCAGGGGTTCCGAACACGAGCATTTCACAACGTCGCTGAACAGATGTTTTAACTATTCAAGGAGCTGCACACCCTTTCCAATCAAAGCAGGACTGCTGACAACTTCTACAAACACAAGTCTGATGGAAGGTTTTCTTTTTTTCTCCTTGCAGTCATTTAGAAAGACTATCTGCTGACTAAAGTTTTCTCCTTTTAAACCATTGCTGCTGCATCATTTGGCTTCACCAGAAGAGGTACCCACTCAGCAGACAAATCCCTTTTTAAAGCTTCCTAAAAACTCTTAGAATATCATGTAGCATTTTATTTCGGGCATTTGGTATGTGACACTGTGTGCCAAAAATCACAGTCAAGCAGCACAAAGCAATAATCAGCACAACCTACAGAAGAGTCCTGCTCTAAAAGCTAGATCTGTTTTTTTCCAGGCAAGATATTTCAGTCCTAGTTGGCACACAACACATTTTAAGAGATGATCCTATGCTTCCAAGTCAAGTACTACTATGTGCTTAGTGGAAAAGTATCTATTTATCACTTTAAGATGGCAGGGGATTAAAAAAATGTTTATAAGGATTTCTCAGTGGAGTAGACTTGATAGTCCTCTCTCCATGTAGCAAACTTTCTCTGCTCATCAAGTAAAAAAATTAGCCATTTCAGGGTGAATTCTCTGAGTTGAATGTGACATTCAGCCCACTGAAGAGATCTTGCTTTCTCAAAAGCTGGACTCTCTTACAAAACATAAGGATGCGGGGACAGGTAGTACCATGCTCATGCTCTCAAAAACAGTTTATGTGCCTGAGTTACTTACTTTCATGATGACTTAAAATTCCTTATCTCAGGCCCCAACTATCCTGATAAAAAGTTGCACAAGTAGAGAGAAGAAAGGTGTATATGTGTCACAAAATGTGTGTGATGGCAGTTATCAGTTCAGAGTTTGAAACCTTTTTCTAAGTGATCACCTGCACAAAAGTTGTCCCGGATGTCACATGGACATATAGGGAAAGCCAACTCTATCTAGAAAAAGACTTAAGAGTTTGAAGGTCCTGAAATCCTCACTTCTGAACCCCCTCTACTGCTTTGCTGGGGTCCTGCAAACAAAATGCCCTCAGTTCTTATTCCTGTCCCTCTTCACCAGGAAGCTCCAAGAGGGCATTCTCATCTCTGCTTCATGCAGAACAGGAAAAAACAGTTTCTCCTTTTCACCTGCCTATTATGATACATACAACCCATGATTTTGACATCCATCAGCTGAGGCAGGAGAGGGAAATGATGCTGTAGAACCAGGAGGACCACATGCATCCCAGTACAAAAACTCCCTCTCATGTATGAATGACTCCATGGGTGTGAGCAGATATCTGGTTATAAGATATAAGAAATACTCAGCACAAGACTGTTACCAGCACAGGTTTGGGAAGGTACTTGTGTGACATCAGTGCAATTGAGTCCTTATATCAAATGAAACATGAAATCTCAAATGAAATCTCTGTGATCTCAAAGGGGCTGCCAAAAGGGCAGGGTATTGACCCAGAAGATGCATGGACACTGTGATCTCAACACTTAATCCACTGTGTCCATGATCCGAGCACTGAGTAAACTGAGGAAGGACATTTTGATAAGTATTTGCTGTTGGTTACCTGATGGTTTTTCTACTGAACCCAAACACTACAAATGTTGAGCTATTAGACCTATTCATACTGTCAGCTTTATGTTCCCCCAACCCAAACCGAATTATCATATGCTTACTCAATTCCCCCATAATATCTAAATTTCAGGTTCTTCCCCCTTGAGAAGTACTAGTATGTACTGAAGATCATGCTCTATCAGTGTTTCACTAGCAGGATTTTCCTTTCATTGATTGTTGATATAGGTTAAGCCTTATAAAACAAGGGCCTTGTTACCCTTGTAAAATTATGGCTCAGGCCTGCTGCTTAGGCTAAGTAGAAGGGAACTTCGGGACAGTGACTCAGCTGGAATAGGGGTAGAGGGATGTGAGCGACGTGAGTGATGTGCTGCAGGGTTGCCACATGCCCATATTGTGCTGTGTGGTGCTTGGTTGACTTGGGCTTGTTGTGCCTTAAAACTATGTAAACTGATAACCAGCTAGCTGCTTAAAAAGGCCAGGTTTTTGTAATAAAGCAGCTCGCTTTTGCACTGCCTGAGGACTCTGCATCATCACAATTGATCTCTTTCAGGTTAATATCAAACCGGAAACTAAGAACAGCTTTCAACAGACAAAGCAGCAACCAGTTATGTCTCTTTGGAAATCTGCGTCAGGGGAAAAGGGAAAGTAAAGATAGGAAAGGAGCAGGGAGAAGCTGGACAATTCATTCCCCTCTCCCAAACACCAGAAGATGAGAACTATGGAAACATGGAGCTACCCCAACAAAATCCAGCAAGCTCCAACTACAGGAGTCCTCTGGTGAGTCAGCTCCAAGCGGCACCTAATCCTTGTGGCAAGAAAAATCACAAATCAGCTATCAGCAACAGAATGACTTCTCCATGTTTGGGTTTGTGGGCTTATTTTTCTGTGGCATAGTATAAAGTGTCCTTCCCTCTGGCTGTAGAGCCTGCCCATAGTCAATAACCAATCTTGGTTTCTTCAGCATGTACAGGACTATGAAATTACAGCTAAAACACAAACAGCTGCAGGCAACAGCTGCAGAGGTCCGTTACTGGCAGAGTTTGAAAAGGTGCACAGAGCACATGTGAGTAAGTTCCTGATACTGATGATCTGTGAAAGAAGCCTGCAGAATTTAATTCTCATTTTTGATGAGCGTTCTAGGATTTGGTTGCCTTGCTCATCCCAAGTCCAGCAGCTCTTTGGCAGGTACAGGATACATGGCCACATTTCCTGCTGGAACTGCTAACAGCACTCCTGGCCATTGCAGCCCAATAAGGCACTTAATGAGGCTGTGCAAAGACTCTGTTAAACCTTCATAAAACATTGAACAGACCTAGGGGGCAAAAAATTAATAACTGAATGCTAATGCTCCAAGCCACGCTTCATTCACTCAGAATTCCATCTGACCAAGATCCCACTCAAACAAAGGGATCACTCTGGCTTTTATAATAAAGCCAGGACAATGCACAAACAATTCTATCCATGGTCATATGCTAGAGCTGACAAACTCTCTGAAATGTGCTCTGTTCTGAACCACAGCAAGTATCACAGCCTCTAGAAAAGGTCTGTCTGTGAATGCAAGTGTGTGTGTGTATGCACATGAATGTACACTCACAAACACACGAGTGTGTTATCCTGCTCTTCCACAAGCAGACATAATTCTCACTTCCAGCCCTTATGTCAGAGTCAGAGAAGACCACTTATCAGAGCTAAAATCAAGAGGACCATGTCAGCTTCTCCTCATATAGCTTGGCCCAAGGAAGTGAGGTTTGGTAATTCAATTGATCAACAAAATCACATATATTTCCCAGTTTTCATTGGAACAGTCAAAACCAGTTGCATAGGTGTTGGTGAATGTCTGGAACAGCAAAACAGCCTGAGGTCAGCAAATGCTCAGCCCAAGCTTGCTTAAAGAACCTGAGTGCAATGAGCCAGAGTACCATAAAATATTTAATCTTTCTGGCATTTAGATAACTTCAAAGCATATTAAAACAATCACTGATACTTTTCACACAAAGAGAAAAAATCCAAGTTCAGTTCTAGATGTAAACACCAGTGCAACACAGGTAAAATGTATGAGGTGACACCAACACGAGTTACAGACATCGCCTCAGAGGACACCGTCCTCATGGGGCACATTAAAGACCTGCCCTATCTGGGAGATGCCTAATGCAGTTAGTGCAAGTACAGCTTAACAGAAGCAGTCCACAATCACAGCAACACAGCTTTGGTGATGTGATGCTAAAAATTGAGCATTTTTAACCCATGGCAAAAGGAAAAGACAGCCGCTATCACACCGATTCAAGCAGAAACACCAGATATCACCTGAGTGGCTTCCTCATAGAAACAGAGGTATATGCTGGCGTCATTGAAAAAGATTAATTAGTGTGGATCAGGGTAAAGGCTGTATTCTATCTCATTTCAAGGGTTTCACCCTGGGCCTTGAACTGTTTTTCTGAACTATGCAGCTGTTGTAGCCAGAACTGGGCTTTACATACACAAAGCGTGCTCGAGAAAAGCCCAACATGTTGCATTTGAAGACAGCTTGACCAGTTGTCATCAGATCTCTGAATTTTATAAATTACACTCCCTTGGCTACAAAAGCTGCCAAATTTCTGTGCTGCAGCCAACAGAAACCACGCTCTGGCACTACTTCATGTCCTTTATTCATGGGACAGATACAGCTGGAAATAAATGACTATTGTTTTCCACTAGTACAGCCACATCACAGAAGGCCTCAGTGCATCTGTGAGAATGTGGGTCATTAATTAGGAGTCAATATTGAGCCAACAGGATTTGCAGGGCTCCAAACACTGCTGGTGGCAAGCTTTTCCACAAACTGGAACTGCAACTGCAAGGAGAA
Organism: Bombycilla garrulus; assembly: GCA_013400315.1. Lineage (NCBI taxonomy): Eukaryota > Metazoa > Chordata > Aves > Passeriformes > Bombycillidae > Bombycilla > Bombycilla garrulus. The sequence continues at coordinate 337,780 of VXBU01016241.1, forward strand.
CACCCTGCAAAGCAGAAAACTTTGTTCTCCAACATTTAATACTCCAAATCAATTTTTTCTTTTTTAATTACAAGTAGACTAAGCTATTCTCATTACTCCAAGAAAAACTTTTCCCTGCTGCAGGAAACACTGACTTCTCTGACCAAAAGGTGCTTATATCTAACCCAAATAGCATCTGACTATGAAACCCAACATCTGGGATGATTAAAGTTACACCACTCAAGTTTGCAAGCTTTTTATTTGCTGCTTTTGAAAAAGCCCTTTAATGAAGCAATGCATATGTTCTCAAGAAAAAGGAACTGCTTTAGGTCTTCCGGCAACTCTTCGTCAAGAAGCACATTAAATTCTAGCTAAACCAAACACTACCTCTCCCGAAGACCACATTTGCACTACCACCAGAGAGTGTTTACACAGAGCCATCACATGGGCATCCTTCCCATCTGTCATCCTGCTGTATAGATTAAACAAGGGTGGATGCTGACATGGGCTGTAGAAAGGCATTTCAGTTGGGGATTAAGAAATATACGAGATACCCTGGTGTAACTCAGAGCATTTTTTTTTGCATTTTTTTTCATATAATCTAACTACATATGTAGGCTGTAAAGACACTGAAAAAGACACTGCTGGGAAATGTCACTTTCCCAGTGACCACAGCTGTAGGTTCAGGTAGATAGAACAAATAAATATCTGTTGTTTCCCTCAAATACTGCATCTTTCTACCAGAGTTTTACCCACTTATTTTGCTCTGTCTAGATGTTTGCTCACAGCTCTCAAAGTCTATTTATATGAGTAGAAGCAAGAAGCTTGTTTACCAAGGAGTTTGTGTCCCATGGATGAATTTTCAGGTGTGCAATGTGACATGCATTCACTGGCATTTGAAATTAGAAGAGGAGGAAAGCCACCAGCCCTGCATGTAACTGCTTTCAGCATCTGCCAAAGAGATCCCTCCACTGTGACTGTGCTGACTCTCAGAGAAGCACGACTGCCTCTGCAAAAGCAATGGTTCCTGCCTGCTCTCCCACTTGTGCTGCTCTCCAGCAGCACAAATCTGTCTCTGGCAGCAGCAGAGCTCAGATTCACCTGCAGCCAGGAGCAGAGCAATCGCTCCACAGAGGCGCCACTGAACAGGTAACAGGCACTCTGTCACTGCTATCTACTCAGAGCTTGCTTCTGCTAACTTTTGTAGGAAAACAACAAAAAAGTGAAGCAAAACTCCTCCAAGTGCTTTAACCCCAAGGCAGTAGAGCTCAGCAGTCCCATCAGGCACAAGCTCTGGTGAAAGCTCTTCTCACACAGGGACTGTTGGGTCACATCCCTCTGCACAACAAACACACCTAACCAAGGGCTTGTAGCAGAAACAAAAGATCTTTGCATCCAGGCAAAGACTTGTCAGAATTAGTATCTTTGAACCCAAATCCCCTCAGTCAAATTTGACTGAAGTTGGCTGACGAGGGCCAACATTACTTAGCAAGGCTGGGTGGGAGAGAGGGGACACAGGGACAGGAAAGCACAACCGCATAACTTCTTTCAGAAGAAATCAGCCTGGCAAAAAAAAAAAAAAAACAAAAAAAACTCCACAAAAATACCAACAAGAAAAAACCCCACCCACAAACCTGAAAAAACAAATCCTGCTCTTTCATGGTATTCCTGCAACCACTCAGAGTCTTCCTGAAGTTAGTTTTATTTCAAAGTATTTTATTCCACTGAGTTATTTTTCTTCTTCTTCATCTCAAAATGAGATTAAAATTCACTTTGCACACAGCCTGAAATGCCTGAAAAATCACACATTAAATATGATGTCCTAAATAAAACACCCCTTTGACAATGTGAGATTTTGTGTGTATTAATTCAGCGGAGGTATTTCTAGATATTTTCTTTTCCTGTCCTCATCTTGGTGCAACTCCAGTAACTATATATGTATTTAATAATGCTAAGCAGCAGCCCCTCAGCAGAGTTGAAATGTATTTAGTCAGCAAGTTCTCTGGAAAGGGGAGACCAGAGTAGGATCAGGTTGAAACCACAGCATGAGGCCCCATGGGAGGGGATCATCAAGACCAAACATTTGCTTTCCTGAAGCTGCAGAAATCCTCAAAATCAGTTAGGCACCAACTATAATTATCTTTACAAGCCAAATTGCTATGTCTCTGACAGACCTTCCCTTAAGTTTCCAACATCTCTATTTCAAATAAAGCTTTGTTGTCTTCTTTACTATTAACACAAGGTTTTAGAACAGAATAAGGATTTCCGTACTGTCAAACATACCCAAACTATAGGTCAGAAGCTGGATCATCACAGGGTATTGCTCCATAAATTTTCACTAACTTAAGAACAAGTAGCTAGATTAGTGAAACTGATGAAAGGGCCTCAGTATGGCTCTAATAGCTACTCTTAGACACTTAAATAACCATGCAAAGAAATCAGCAATGCTGTCAGCAAAGTTAATAACAATGACAAAAATAGTCACGACCAAGCTTGCTTAAATGGAAGGAAAATTATGGTGACCAAAGTTAGGTCCTTCCCTAAAACTTGCAGAAAGGATCACACTCTTCTGAAAAGGTTTTCTTAGCTTCTTCAAGATGCACTTCCCAAGTAAATGACATAATCTTAGTCCACTAAAAGACACTGATAAATTCATAGGTATTTAATAATTTAATGCTGTTTCTGTTGCTAGTTCTTTGAAATTGCTGCAAACATGATCAGCCTCTTCCTTGGTTGAACTGGTTGACTGAAATGGGACATTCATAATCCAACTTTAAAACAATACTCAAGTAAAACTTCCATGAAGATTGTGCTTTTAATAAAAAAGTGATAGATGTGATAAGTGTCTTGCAATTTGGACTACCGACAAAATTCAGATTGGCCAAAACATTCTCACAACATCTGCTTTCCTAAGCAAAAGTCTGCAGGTGGCAGTAAGTTTCTGAAAACAAACTAGGAGTATCATGGCTTTCGAAGCAGCAATTAATGAGAGAAAATAAGAGCCTAGAGAGGCATATTCCATGTCCCCAAAACAGAGAGAAAGCACTCACAGCCAGACTATACCTGGACTAAGACACACTAAAGAATTTCCTACTGGCTTCCCAAACCTGACTTAACTCTGCATCTGGGTACACCCCCACCACGTTCAGGGCAGCTTGGGACAGAAGAACACTGGTAAGACTTTAATGAGAATTTCTGTGTGCCACAGGCATCACAGAGATCCCAGGCTGTGCTGCAGCCAGACAGAATGTGGTCCCATAGCTCAGGATAACAACTCTTTTAAGTGACAGCACTCCATTTCCTCACAGCTCTTCCTTACACTTCCTACAGGCTAAGACCTGCTCCTCTTACATAGGCCTTTCCTAACTTTCTTTGGTTCCAAGTCTTTCCCTTGGAAAAGAAAAGCAATCTGAAAAAAATGCAGCGCCACATTCCTGCTTTTCACCAAGGTGCTGACCATTGCTGAAATTAATTCCTTCCCTTTGCCATCACTACTCACACTTTTCCAAGCACCAGAACACGTTACCAGGAATTATACAAATGCAGCCCACTTCACTCTGTGTCAATCAGAAACTCACACTCCTGTCTAGGCTTTCATAGTGTGATGCAATGACTATATTTGCTTGGGACATTGCAGCCTTTGCCTGTGGAAAACATGCTCTTAAGAAGTATGGAATGTTTTCAACCTCATTTCATAAAAAACATTGATGGCTTGCTGCTTTTATTTGAGTCACATATTTTTCTTCCCTATATCTGAGCATAAAAGCAACTATAAAACATAACTTTAAGCTAAATAAAGTACTGAATGAAACTCATCCATTGTTGCATGAATCTGGATGCATTATAAAAAAAAGCTATTCAAATATATTTTGATCAGCATTATATAAAAAATGTATTTTAGAGTGAAGTGCAGATGTATTTGAGTATCATTTGTTCAAAATTAAATGCTTAAAAATGGCCAATTTTCTGTTCACTGAAAAAAACAATTCACTCACTGCCACCAGCCAGCCAAGCAGGTGCTGGAAAGCCAGGTCACAAGCATGATCCAGACCTAGACTGTGTTGCTCTGGTCTCCCAAATAACACCTGTTCAGTACAGGAAAACACTTCTACTGGGTGAAGGAACACACCGAAGTCCACACAGGTACCCTGGCACTGTAACTCACTGAGCAGGGGCTTGCCTTTGTGATAGCATATAACAACACAACTTCTGCAAAGCTATCTAAAATCACATTGCTGATTTTGCTTGCAGTAAAAATGAAATTAAATAACGCGCCTAACGCTTCTTTCTTTTTAAGGAACAGAGCCTTTTTAAAAGGGTCAAGGGCCAGGAAGCTCATGTTGCACAAAATGAGTGCTGTCCCCATATCCTTTAAAACAAATTCCCTGTGAGAAAATGTATCTAAAACTTGAGTAGCATTATCATATTTTTAATCTAACCTCAGAAGAACAGGAAAAAAAATCAGTCCACATAACCAAAATCAACTGGAACAGCCAAATTTCTGACATAAAATTTTATTTAAAACTTTTGATGGTATGAATAGCAACAAGTAACTGAAAAACAACACACCCCCTACAAAGCTACACCACCAGCAGAGTACTGACACAGACAAAGCTTTTAATTCTTGCTAGATCAAAGATACTAGCCTGCTATTTACATGCTCTCAAAAGTTCAAACAATTTGAAACTTCTGGATGACTAAAATCATATTACCATGGAGTATCTTTAGTTGCAAGGGACCCATAAGTAATTCAGTAGATGGGGTCAGAGAAAGACAAGAAAAAAACAAGGGGTAAGAACCTAGCAACTTTAACAACTTTATATAATAAACAACCTTTAATAACCTTAACAATAACCTTAAAGTTAATAACCTTAACAACTCCTCTCCATATTTCTAAAGCAAGTATAAACCATGATGTTCTGCAGTCTTTACTCTAAACATTTTTCCCATATCCTACACCTGGTGTGACTTGCTCCTCAATCCCAGTTCCTATTGCTGCTCACCACTCAGGTCTGCCAGCACACGAGGAGCCAGACAGGTCTATTTTAAGCACAGACAGCTTTTTCGTCCATTCATTTCAGCAGTGTAGCTGAGAGACATCAATTTCCCATTTTCCTTTAATGTCTCTGCCTGCTTTTTTTAACCCGCTTGGTGTGTCACATGGCCATGGGAGAGCTCCCTGAAACTCATGACAGAGGGGACAACACAGGGTGAGGCCAAAGCCACGATGGTGCAGAGATAGCTGGGACAAGTCACATGGCACAGCTACTGGAATAAATTACTTCACAGAAACCCTCTCCCATAAGCAGCAGCATTGGAGGACTGGGTTGAACAGATCTTACAAAACACTCCAACCAAGAAAGTCTGGAATATTTATGTTGAGAAGTGCAAAAGGGACTCTACCTTCCAGCCTCAGCAAACCGAAAGGTTAGGTCTGTATTGGGAGTAGCTCTCAAAATAGATCTAGCACAACCCCTAGGCTGAAAACACACACTGCAATAGAAAGGCTTTGGCAATAATTTGGCTCTCTAGATTTACCTCAAGAGAACAAACTCTTTCATTGTTCTAAAAGTTACAAAAGCTGTTAATATTTTCATGCCTCCAGGCTAAGCAGTCAGCAACTTGAAAATGGTTTGGACTCCTCAGTTTTAATGAGGCTGTCTCATGCCCTACTTACCTAGAAGAACACAAATTCCTCTCTTGTTTTCCCAGTCATAGATAATGTATCATCTTTTTTTTTTTTTTAAGGTTGAAGGCATTCCAAAGAGACCTAAGAAAAATGTCCATCCTACAGGCCTACTAGAGAGGTGGTGAATGCCTCAAGCCTGCCAGCATTTAAGAGGCATTTGGGCAATGCCTTTTAACAACATGCTCAAAATTTTGGTCACGCTGAGGTGGCCACGAAGCTGCACTAGATACCTCTTTTTGCTCTAGACGTTCCTTCCAGCTGAGCTTCCATTCCATTCATCATTTCACCAGTTACCAAACTGGTTCAATGTGTAGCCAGTTAAAAATGCAGGGAAGTAAGCAAAAACATTAAACACCTCTCAGGCTCCAAGTAATTTTTCTCAGGCTCACATTCACTCTTGCCCCATTCCCCTGAGAAGTGCAAGGCACTGAGCTGGGCTCAGTCACTACTACCAACTCTACCCTGCAGCTCCATCTTACACAATTTTCCCTTGCTCCAGAGTGGGAACCCGCCCAAGGGCCAGAGTCCTTCAGGATAAACCTGCTGCCAGAGGGGCTACAGCTGCTTCAGAAAATATCCACGTGCCCCAGTGCAGTTCTGTGGAGAGCAGTGCAGATTCCTACTCCGGCCTAGTTCCCTCCAAGGGTTGCAGGGAAGTCCATGCTCCGTTGGAGTCCTGCCCAGGAATCTCTCCTCTGCTGCCTGCAGTACTTTCTCCCTTCCTCCTCTCACCTTGCTGCTTACAGGGCTGTTCCCAACTCCAGTGTGCAGCATTTTGTCACTTCTCACCCTGGCCACTCCTGCACTTTCACTGCTACCAGGCCCAGACACCTGGGCCACAAACTCCATTTACCTGCACCACGAGCGAACTTTGCAGCTGCCTGGGACACACAGGCAATCCTACTCTGGAGCAGTGCAGAAAGAAAAGCAAAAAACAGAAGTCTCCGCACACAAGGCAATCTCCCAGGAGCCATCAAACTGTATCCAGAGGTGGGTGAGGCTCCAGCAGCAGGTGCAGCCCTGACAGTCAAGAACAGAATAACCCAGGGGCCTCTACAGGCCTTTGGGGCTCAGTTTGTGGGATCCCAGAGCACAAACCTTAGCAAGAGCAGCTGAGGCAACAGCATTTCTCAAGCCTTGAAAAAAAAAGAGAGGAGACACTATTGCTCTCTGTAACCACCTGAAAGGAGGGTCACTCTTTATGCCCAAGTAATGAACAACAGGACAAGAGCCAATGGCCTCAGTGCTCCAGCCAGTTTACACAGGCTAGTAAGGAAAGTTTTCTTCACTGAAAGCACTGTGAAGCACTGGACAGTCTGTCCAGGGAAACAGATGCATCACCATCATTGAGTAAATATGGCACTCAGGGACATGGTTTAGTTATGGCAATGTTAGGTTAATGGTTGATTATCTTCATGCTTCTATTAAGTGTATCTTGACTATAACTTAAGCCATATGCAGTCTGCAAATCAGCTCCAGAAAAATGCCAGCAGATAACTTCCCTTTCCTTAGTACTTAACTGTTATCTATACTGTAAGAATTTTAAAATCATAATAGAAACATTTTAATTCAAGACACAGCTGAAAATTTCTAACAGTATTAAGTCCTTTCTAAAAAGAAAAATCAGTGCATGTTTCTATAAGTATTCTGTCAGTCTTTGTTGTGATTTTAAACAATGAGCTGTCAAAAATTTGTTTCCTGAAAAAAACCTGTCATCTTTCCACCCCAATTAAGTAACCAGAGGTTATAAAACATCATTGAAAACACCTAAGAGTTACAAGACATGCCAATCACTAGGACATAATTTCACAGGATGTCCCAGTGAGGAGCTTAAGGGCACAATCAGGACAAGGCATGGAATAAAATAAAACAACTTTTAAAATCAAACCCATCAGGTTTCACAATTAACTAAAGTTAAAGGGTGAAAGTGTTAAATAACACTAGCAGCTACCAGAACAACAAAAGGTTTTACAGAGTTGTACACGCTCATCTTTGTTATTCCCATCTGCTAAAACTATTGTTCTATTCCACTGGTGCACTTCTGTGCCTATACAAAGAACAGCTGCATTAAAACATTTCCATTATACACCAATAAAATACTTCTGTATTTGGATGCTGAACAGGCAATAATGGCACATTGTGCTGTGCATTCATCGTTGAGTCTTGAAACATCCTCTCAAAGTAACACACAAAGTTATCATGGTTGAAGTCAGATGGCTGTAGCAGTGCTTTTTAATTACCATACATTTGCCAGTTCTGATAAGTATTTCCAGTTCCAGGAACTGAAGACAGCAGACGCCACTGGTATCCTTTTGCCTTTCTCCCTTCTACGCTCAGTGACAATCCATGACAGTTAAATCCCACAGCTGCCTTGCCTTTGGACTGTACAAAGTTTGTATTTATTTGCTTCAGTAATCAGTCTACCCTTAAACACTCCTTAATCTGTAGTTTCCTTTCAGTCTTCATTTAATTTCCAGCAATTAAGCTTATTTTCTTCTAAAATACTTAGAAGGCATCTTGCACTCATTATGCCATCAAAAAAAAAAACCCAAATGTTTTCAATTTCTCTCCCTTCTCCATCCAATACCATCAGAGGACAGGCTGGGCAGCGACTGGCACTTTTCTGTATGTCCAGATGTGTTCCCCAAATCCCCATACCACATCTGTTGTGCTGTCATGTTTCTTGGTTCCTCTTCCTGGCTCATTTCTCCAGTTCTTTTGCAAGTTAATGCCTCTTGCCCCTGCATCCTTTCCACTCTTGACACTGCACAGGAATACTTCTCATCACACTTCCAAATATGAAGTTAATTTAACATTTTACTTTTCCTTCCTTCTACCTTCTAACTCTGAAGCTCAAGTTCTCTGCAATGTATGACCACAGTATGAACTTCTTCACATCCTCCCAGATCCCATTCCACATTCCTTATTCCTCGCTTGCTAAAGCATTCCACATTTCAAAAAGGTACTTCTAAGCTGCTCTGTACTATTATTAATCACTGCAGCAGTTGCTTACTTTGCTACTTCTCTCACTTGCTCCCTCGGCATCTCTAATAACTCCAACTACTCTTTCTGTGGGCAAAGTTTGTCAGCTTTCTCCCATTACCCACAGGCAACATAATCTGCAGACTCCTATTCCTCAATTAAAATAAGAAATTGAGATCTCTTCCTCTCACCCATCCCCTCACCTTGCTCCCTCCAGCAAACTGTCAACACCTCAAACTCTCAAACAGCAAAAATAAAAATCCAAGGTACCTATCTTCCCTCTCATGCATGTAGGCACTCCAAAATTACTCCTTATTCTACCCTCAGTCTATAGCTGAGACTTTTCTCCCCTCAAAGTTAAGCCGTCCCCCTTTCTTTTTTCCCAACTTGCAAGCTTTCTGCTATCACTGTATGCAATGCAGATGTAAATACTTCTCTTTTCCAGTTAGCTGGAATTCAAGTAAATATCTATTTTCTGGAAGTCATGTTTATCTTTCATTGTATGACATTATTCTGGGTGTGATTTGGTAAGATCAGTAACATCTTTGATGTGTCTGTCCTGTTTGTGCCCTTCTCCCTGTTCCCTAAACTTCTGTGCCAGTTTCCATCACTCTCCATGTCACACTGACTTCCAAGACTGTCTTTTCTCTGTGCCACACAATGAGTCACACTGTCAGCCAAAGCCAACTTACTACTTTAGCAGAAAAACTCAAACTTCCACTTAGAGACCTTCAAAGAATTCACATCTAAAATGCTGTGCAGAAAATTAACTCGTCCTTGGCAAATATCACTGAAGCCTCAAATGATCCCCCCCATTACAAATATCAGTGCACTGCTCCATACTACAGAGTATCTTATCTGAGCATTTCTTATATGGAAAATAACTGAATTTATTGATCTGAGACAGAAAAGATACTCAATAAAAGGACCAGGAAGTACCTTTATGTGACAAGGAAAAAGGAGATACAATGGTAAGCATCATACCCATCAATTCTGTCATTTGCACACTGAATCGACAATGGATTTCACAATTCAAACACACAAGTAATGACAGCGTACCTTTATTTTAACATGTGCACTGCACTGATGCAGTAGATACAATGCCAGCAGTCTTCTCCTTGCACAAACTACTATCAATAACTTCTGGGTGGAAGAAGCATTTAGTGCAAAGAATAATTAAGAAACCTCTGTTAACCATGTCTTGGGAATTGTTTGCATACACAGTGCAGCAATCATAGTCATTTCCCAACCGGCCTTAAACACAGAAAACTAATCAGCTATAGCAGTTTGCATTTGAAAATTCTAACACAGAGACTTGTTTTTCTTTTAAAAAAAATTCTACACTACAGCATCAAATAAATAAGGACTAACAATGTGTATATATTTGCTCAGAATCAATTCAGCAACTTAAAAAAATATAATGTTCAGTGTTTGCTGAATTGCTTTATACTGCATCTATCACTTTAAAACACTACGTTAAAAAAAAAGTTAAAGAAAAAAATAATTCTTCTAACTCTCTTCATACCCTATTAGTTGAAAAGTCTGCAAGCACTGCTGCCTCTCAGCTATTAAAATGCAATTCAGGTCCCCTGTTCATTTTGGGAATCTTTACAGAACACCCCTGCACACCCAGCAGCTCCCTGTGCAGCAATGCTAAAGGGAAGCACAAGCCCAGGTACAATGAGCAGGTTAAGTCATCTTCCAGTTCACAAGTTTCCTTGCTAAAAACCAAACCACCCCCACTTGTTGGGACTGATGTCTGTCTGCCAAGGTCACCCAGGAACACAGATGCTCTGAGCTCTGTCCCTGTGTGCTTCGTTTCACTTACGTGAGTAATCACACTAAGAACCAATGGAAATATTCATGCTTGCAAAGTTACGGATACACCTGTTTATTACAGGATACCTGCATTCATCTGCAGCTAGACAATAAACTGATTGCAGTCTTGGATCATAAATGAAGGGTCTCTACTAGATTATAGGTAATATCAAAGTATTTTCTGGGATGCCTACAACAGAGCTAAAACACTCAGGGAAATACAGGAAACTTTATTCTATTTCTATTCTAAAGCTCTGTTCTTCGGGAGTATTCAGTGATTCACAAGCTGTAGGCTATGGAACAACTTCTTGTGTACATTAGACAATTAACTGAGATAATTTAAAATAGTAAGACTGAAAAATGTTTCTGTTGGTTATCCAAACTGAAAACATTTTTAACAGTTTAGACCAAATACAGACCTAAGAAAAAGCACATTTTGGCACATTTTTTAGTATCAGTCTGGAGTTCTGCATAGGCTTCTCTGATTACATGAGGAGTTTACATATGAGGGATGCAAAAGAATTTTTCTTTATGTATAATTTAAGAACATAAAAGATAGCTTTTGTTTGGTTTGTTTTCATTAATAGTATATTGGCAGGGCAAATCAGCTCTCTTAAAACTAAGAAAATGTTGATATGGGTGTTGAACTAAACATGATCATTGCTCAGGATTAGAGTGTTTAGGGAAATAGTGCACTTTTTATTCTACCTTGGAAAAGTAAAAAATGCACAGATAGGTCATATCCTTCCTACCTCGAGTGGGATTTTTAAGCACAAATATTTTAGTCAATACATAGCAAACTCTTACAAAAATATAACTTTTGACAGCATGAGAAACCGCTAAAAATGTATCTTCTTTCAGAACAGTACTACAGTGCACCCCAGCTTCTACTGATTTTTATAGTGCAAGTGAATGTAAGTGAGCAAGAGGAGCCTCACACAATATGGGCCATGTGTGGCAGTGCAGCCATCACTGACCCTACTGAAGCACACACATGCTTGTCTCAAAACCTTCAGTTCAGGTGCACATGGATAGATAACATCACACCCACATTTCTTGATCTTCTAAGCCAATCTTTACTTCAAAAATCTTGCACTTCCCATAAGGCTGGGGAGAAGATATGCCCACATAAACCTCATTACACTCAATTTCTTGCACTGCGGTGGAATGAAAACCCACCCTTGATCTTCATGCTTCAGTACAAAGCTACTGTCAAATCCATACCAGAATCCAAGTAATCAATATGGCAGCAACTAAAGAAATCCGGGAGGTAAAAGGCCAAAGATTCTTCTGCAGCAGAGATTACAGCAAAGACAAATGAAACTAGAGTAAATAAAAATTTAAGACTGGCTTTCTTTCCTTAGTAACAAAGGACTTGGGGTACTCAAGTTCTTTTTTTCTTTTTAGTTATGCCCTGGTCTATATGGAAGCACTGCAGTGTTCATTAAAAAAAAATCAAAACCACACAAAAACCCTCTCCCATTTTAAAAAAGCACCATAAATGAAAAATCTGTTGGAAAAACAAAAACACCAAATACTCCATGGACCACCCTTCAGGGATGAAATGCTAAAGATGTCTTTTTTAATCAACCAGTTTCTGAAGATCTACAAAAAAATAAAAAGGATCACATTCTAAAGGATCAGTGCAGTCAGCAGCTATATAGTTTTGCTGCTTATTCATCTTTAAGTTGACTTTCAAAAATAACACCCTAGCTCGTCAAAATATACATTTTCTATTTGCTTTTAAATTAAAATAATAATAAAAAACATTTAAAGAATTCACAATCAATAGCATGACTAAGTTTCAGGATCATCTACAGCATATAATTTAAAGGTTCAAGATGCCAATATGCAGCATGTGGCAGGCGTATATGCTCCATGCAGCATGTACATTTAGAATAATCTCAAATCTTGATGTTCAGATGTCAGTCTGTTTCTTCCAAATCGTGTAGAATACCCATCTGGAGAAAATAAGCAGTTAAGGAAAAAAAAGAAGCAACACTTGTACACAGTTAAAACATAGTTCTTTTTACTTATATTTAAATTCTGAAAACTTCTGGTAGCCCATAAAGGGTAGGCAAAACACTCAAAAGTGAAATCTCCCTGGATTCTCTTCTTGACTCAGCAGTTCAAACATGCCTACTCTTCGAATCACATACATGTTCCATTAAGGCCTGGCAGTTGTAAAGGCAAAAACAACCAGTTTGAAGTGTAAGCTTTAGGGCAAGTATTCTTTGTCTTGGAAATGCGAGGTCAAATCTGCATTTCCCAAAGAGCTGACAATAATGAGCAGCACGAGGAGCTGGCCATAGTCAGCCTGGAGTCAGCACAGGGTCAGCATGGAGGCTGCAGCACTGAGCACTGCTGGGCTCAGAGATAAAGAAAGGAGGCAAAGGAACACACACAACACAAGGAAGGCTGTGCCAGTATCATGTGCTTAATGTATTATGAATAAGATGATCATGGAAAGCTGTTTCCCATCAAGAGAGACAGCCACAGCAGGCTTCACCTTCAGAAAACCCCACAAAAGCAGCAAACACACAAGGCAAATGCAGCTGGCAGAAGCACCTTACAGCAGATCAAAATGCTCCTCTCACACTAAGGGCTTGGTGCTTAAACTTCTAGGCTCCTCATATAACTTCCTTGCCATCCAAAAATTGGAAAAATTCTGAAGGATTATTTTTAGGAATGGGACGTTGTTGAGAATACGAATACTCCTCTAATTTGGAATATTTTTCCCAGTAACACTAACTAGTAATGATTGTTAGGAATCATTCTTCTCCATTCCCCAGTCTTAAAAATCAAGTCTGAGCTGCTATGTTCAAGAATAACTCTATCAGACAATATTTAAATATCTGTATCATGCTAATATGTATGAAGTGAGTCTCTTATTTTTGTAAAAGAAAAAAGAAAATAAGATACAGCCTTGTCAGAACTCCCGGCACCGTTACCCTTATCATACAGTTTATCCTACATCGCGTACACCACTCAAAAACATTAACAAAAAACACTAACAAAAACACAGCCTGGTCATGAAAGGTGCTGATCATTTATAGCTGTGAATTTATAGCACTTTCAGAAAACAATTCCCACAATAATCTTCAAAATAAAATTGCAGCTGTTCATTTACTATGAAAAAACATTAAGTATTTAAATCAGAACTGCCTTTTTGCTTGAGTTCATTACCTCCAACCAATCTAAGCTTGGATGATTTATTAATACACTCTCTCCAATCTTCTTCAATGTTTAAGGATACAATTCCATGTAGGAGGGAACACACACTGTTTCTTTTGAAAACTCCACAGGACAATAAAGCCTGCTAAGCTGTTCTTCATACAGAGTCAAGGCATCAGTCAGATTGATACAGTTTCCCTGAAGAAAAAAAAAAGTCCCAGTCACAATCAAGCAAATAAGCAAAATTTCAGACGAATATATACATTTTGACATTACTGCAAGGCTCCCACATATTTCAGAACCAGATACATGCTGTTCTTAATATTTAATATTTACAAGGCAAACACCGAACAGCTTGTCTTCATTCTGCCTACAGCAAACAACAATTTGTATCCTTTCAAGAAAGGGTAAGTATGGGGGGGATCATATATATTCTCATTAGCAGAAGCAACCTTTTTATGAGGGCTTCCAGTTAAAACAGACCACCATGTGTTGTTTACCTATAATATCTACTCCATAACCATTTTCTTTATGATTGCTTAAATGTATTAGTAAACAGTATTTCCAAGTCCACATTTTTCTCAGTTATTTAACATCGCCTAGATCTTACAGTGTTTAAATGCACTATTAAAAAACTATAGTCTATTAACTTTAAACAGATTCTTCCACAAAACAAAATGACAAAATACATCAAATTATACAGAACTTCTCTGGTTGTGGGCTACACGGTCTTGACTTTCCACTTTTCTTCTGAAAAGGAAGAGATTCCTCTGATAATTTTTTATCTTAAGGGTGAAACAACATTCTTGGAACACAAACATCAAGGATTATAAAGAGTGAAGAATTAAAAGAAAACCACACCTCTTAAGAAACAAACACCCCATCCCCCCAAAAAAACCGCCCATCCCAAAAAACCAAACACCCACTCCCAAAAACAAAATTAAAACAAAAAACCCCACCCAACTCTACTGCACACAACTCCTATTTGCAGGAACTACCTTGTCCCAAGCTAAGTACTAGTAAGAAGCAGAAATTACTGCAGTGCATACCTGGGGTGCCCATATGGTGAAAGCTCTAATTAGAAGTCTGAATTCTCCATATCCATAACACATTTGAAGAGTTAGTGGTTACAGTGAGCTCACTAGAACACCAGATTGAACAAACACCAACTACCCAAAGCAATAAAATCAGTTGTGCAAGTTCAATAAAAAAAAAAAAAACTTTGTCAGCTTTCTTGACTACATAACTGACTAGACTAGCAAACATTTTACAACCTTAAATTTAATATTCAACGGTCTTAGGAAGAGTGTGGCAAATACAAGTTATTCAGACACTAATTTGAAATTAAGTGAAGTTGAATACAGCCACGACTGCAAAATCTACAAATCACTCAGGTTGCTTTTTTTCCCAGGTATGAGGCAGCAAACGAAGACACACCCAAAAGAAGTGTACTGTTGCTGTAGCACAGCACAGAGATAAACACTCTGTGACTGTGGTCAAGGTGGAGATATCATGAAAGGCCCTTGGCACACTGACAGACAAATGAATTGATCTGTGGTGTTCTACTTCCACCACTTTCCTGAACCATCTTCAGCCCAACCTATAGGCCCCAAACATGATAAACCAACCATGCTGCAACACCACACATCATCAGCAAGTTCATGATGACTGTGAATCTCTCCTGCCCACAGTAAGTGCCAATCTGGTCATACACAGGGCAGGATGAGATCTTCAGGAAATGTGTGTCCCTGTCTTCCTCTTATGGTTGGGTTTACTAGCATGTAGTATAAATGTCTTTTACTGTGATCCAGCACAAAGCCTGCTTTCCTTTTCTGATTTCTATCAGTAGAAACAGAAGCGTTCACTAGCCTTTTCCAGAATTATTTTCAATATAAAAATCCACAGCTTTTCCACACAATTTACCACTTTGAGTGGAGGAATGTTTGCCACAGAAGATAAAAAGGAAAACAAAAAGGAAATTTTTATGTTAATGAACACACAGTTCCTAATGATCCAGCACAAGAATCAAAGTCACAGAAAATGATGGCAAGAAATGCAAGACACAGAAGTTACATGATAGAAAGAAAAGGAGTCTAAAGCAACAGCCTCCAACTATGGAATGACAGGGTCTTCCTGCTGCTCTGATGACTTTGGAAAGTCACTGTACACACAAGTACACAATTCTGGGGTTTTTTTAACTGACCATTGAATGCAGTATGTTGTTCGTTCCTGCCATTCAATAACGTGTAACCTGCACCTGACTGTGAAAGAATGCAGATGGCTCAATTAGAAAAAGCTAGATCTCATGGAAAAAAAAATTAGCTCCCTTACAGTCACATCTCATTCAATATTTTAGGACCTCTAACTTGAAATGAGGACCCCAGGAACCTCAATGCTTCCAAAGTGCCTGACTGCCTATGTTTCACACACTGTGTTGCTCTGCTAAGACATTGCAAAGCTTTTAAATCCAGAAGCAGAGTCATGTTTTACTGCACAGCTTATTTTCAGCATTTCCAGATTTTTTAAATTGGCCTTAAAATTATTATATGCACACAGATGCAAGTGAAAGTTAATTTTCACAAAGCAAGGAACTCTACGATGAGTTTGAACAAGTACTATCTGTGCTCTTTAAAAGATACAACAGGCAGATGCCAAAACAAGCAGAGGTCACATTTGAAATCAGTATTTCTAAACGGCTCAATTTACATTGCTTTTTCCATGTAACATCAGAAAAATAACTAGAACCAAAGTGTAAAATGTACATTCTGACTTTGGGATTTATATTATTTTTCCTACTTTTTACTGGTAGGATTTTTTCACAGTGTATTTAAAACATTTCTATTTCCAGAGAAAGTGAAAAGAGAATTCATTCCACTCATCTTCCTCTGAATTTTTTGCATCCTGCTTTTTTTTTTTTTTTAATTTTGTTCAAGTTTTTTGCAAGGAGAAAAGAAAACCTCAACTTAAAAAAATCTTAACACACATCTTGACAATGGTCTCAGGCACATGATGTGATTCTTGGAATTGTCCTGTACAGGGCCAGGAGCTGGACTTGGATGATTGCTGTGGGTTCCTTCCACATCAGGAAATCCTACGACTCCACTCTACCACTCTCTAATCTTTTAACAATCATATTTGAGAAAGCACTCCTTCAAAAGAACTTGCTTAAAACATGTGTGATTTTTGATAGTATTGCACAAACAAATCAGTATTTGTTTACTTGGTAAAGAAAGGAGACATGCAGTATATAGAATTTTTCATGTTTGGGTATCAGAAAACATGAGACTTGTAAGAAGGTAGAAGACTAACACTAACTGAGCACAATGAACAGACTGCTGCAGTAGTTGTTTAGTAACCTGTTATTATCCACAGGATTGTGGTGGGTTTTTTTTTGGTTCAGCTGCCCTTTACCAAACATATCATTTTGTTTCAACATCAGATTGAATGCAAAAGAAAACTAAAAAAACAACCTGTGTGAGTAATTTGAGTCATAAATAGGAGCACTGCTAGGTAATTTACAGAGCACACCACTATTAGGTAGGAAGTTGAATAGGATACACAATAATAGAAGAGTATCCAGTTTCCCAGACTGTCACTTCAGTATTTCATCATTTCTCCCTTCTCCAGCAAGGGACAAATCACTGCAGACACCATGGAAAACAAACTACAGTGAACATGCCAAGAAACAACTTTTACTTTTCAAACCCACAACTCCGCAATCTCCAAATCAAGATCTTGCCTGAAGTTTCACACAACTCACCTGGCTCTTCTATCAACCTTTTTCCTCTGGAGAAACACTACAGGATTTTACAGTTCTGCAAAGTAATTTTTTTCCTAACTATCTGGCATTACTCAACAAAAGTTAAGCACTCCAAAAATCAAATCTACAAAACTTAAGGCTTATTTCAATAAACTTATTGAAAAATCACTATTATTAACACCTTTCTTTAAAACATGACCAGCTTTATTAACCAAGACTACAGTATTAGTAACAATGCAAATCACACTTAGATGTTCCAGTATCACTAAAATGCCACAGGGAACCAAGCTCAGAATGCAATGCAGTGTTCACTTTGACTCCTGCTACCTAATGAAGCATTATGTGGTAGAGCAATGCATAGTTTATTTTGACAGACGCCATATAACTCAAACAATAGCTAATACTCAATGCTGTTTAGTAAGGTTTAAAGCACATGACTCACCAATTACACATTTTCAAAAAGCCAAATCACTCTTTTCTCCCACAGGGTTCAGCCCATTTTTCAACATATACCAAAACCCCTACCAAACTCCCCTGGCCCAGCCCCCCTCACAATCTCTGTTCCATGTCAGACAATTTGACAGGTAAGAACTAGGAAAATGACAAAATTTTTTTTACCCTTAAGATTCATCTTTTGGACACAAAAGTACTTGAGGCAGTTTTGAGATTAACAAATCTTAATCTAAGACCTTGCTTAAAACAGATGACTCCTGAACTGTTTTTGCAGCCTGTGCATCCTGAGTCTGCTCAGTGCTTGCAGTCACTTCAACAGCTCACGCCCACCTCTCAATATGCATTGTTCTGGGCTTCCACAAGGCACAAATTCTGTAGTTCCATGAGTTTAGTTTTTAGGTTTCTACAGGACAATGCAAACCAAATTCAAATAACAAATACAGTTTCTTGACAGACAAAAAAACCATTTTAATTAACCCTGTAAGTTCCAGTTAATTCTGTCCATCTATAAAGTGGATGTGTCCATCAACTGGTTACATGCTGAACTTAGGCCACTATGCTTCCTCCAACCCTCAGAAAGTGAACTAATGAGTCAGAAACAGGTGAAAGGGTCCCTCTTCCATACTTGTCCATTTCTTACATGTCTTACCCCATAAGTCATTATCACAGGACACCTTTCTCAGAACCGTATGCCAGAGAAGTTTAATCTTTTTTTAGCATGGGTTTCTCTTTTTATTTTATGATTTGCCAGAATTGGACATAGCCAAGGTTGGGTTTTATCCTTCCTCACTTCAGAGTGACTAATAAGCAGTGAGAGACAGAGCATGAAACACCTAGCATCAAAGCTAGGCTTAGGTTTTGGGGGACAGGGAGGGCTGTTAAGGAAATAATGGAGGCAAACCCGACTGTAAGTACCTCCACTGCCTGAACTCTCAGTAACAAGAGGAAATGAAACTGTCTGTTCCCTGAAGTCTTTCAAACTACCAAGAAATCACAGAGGCTCACATAGGGACGTACTGCCATTCTTCCAGCCTCCTTTCATGGTTCAGTCATGGAGAATCTTGCTCCCTCATTGGAAGTGCTCATTAGAAAGCCCACACAGCAGCCAAAAAAAGGAGTCTAACTACAGAGCAACATGATGATTGTCTGGACGTTTAGAGGGCTGTATAAGAGTGGCCAGGAAGAGACAGCTTAGTGAAGGGGCCACATGTTCGTGTGGGAGACACATGATCCCTTGCACCAAGGGTCAGTGCTGTTTACTGGAACCTGTGAGTGGTCTGAGTTTCTATTCTGCCTGGGCTGAGTGACCCCAACCAGGAAGTCACAAATTCCTGTTCAGAGGTATTTTTAAAGGTCCTACTACATAAACAGGCTGAAAATGATAGCCTTCTCAACCTCAAAAGATTAGATCAACAGAACAAAAACTTAGCACAGGAAAAGGCATTTTCTTAGCTACACATAATCCACTGACACCCAGAGACAACAGTACAACCAGTCTCAGCATCTGACAGAGCATGGTTTCACAGCTCTGGGACAAATCTCACATGCTACTTTGAAGGCACAAGAGAGTGATGGTTCAGAAAAACAAAAAACACATATGCTGATATCTACATACTCACTCGAAAGAAATGACTTGGGCATCTAAAAAACATACTTTTAGAAAGCCCAATACTGTAAAAAACACTTAACATGTTTGGAAACAAGTTGCTGGGAAGGTATATTAGAGATGAAAATGGACCTCAGGATACACCAAGGTCTTACATCCACATCAACGCCCATTTCTCTCCACTGTGATGGCTGGGAGCCTGTACCTCTGTCTCTCCATAGAGAACATAACACTGAGCACCTTACAGACAGAGCCTTTTATCATATCATACCATTAAACACTTCAAAGCATTCAGAAGAATGGAAATAAGAGCATGCCATATGAGCACTGAGCCTCGGAGTGGTGGGATTATGTTTAACAATAAATTTTNTCATACCATTAAACAGTTCAAAGCATCAGCTTCAGAAGAATGGAAATAAGAACATGCCACATGACCACTGAGCCTCGAAGTGGTGGGATTATGTTTAACAATAAATTTTCCCAAACAAGCTTCAAGTCTTAAACCTACAGACAGGTTTGCAAGCTCTGCAGGCTAAGGGCCCTAAAGCTCATGTCTCTGTGCAGATCCCGTATAGGCTGCAACACTCAATATGAGTGATGCAGCTAGAAAAGCAAGAGCATGAAAAACATACAATTTTTTGTTCTAAACTGTGATCACTATTTGCACAGAGAAAGCATGGAGGCATTTTTCCCCAAACACACTCAGGCAAACTTAAAGCAGCAGAGAATGACATCCATTAAGCACCCTTTATATCTTTCCAGAGCTGAAAAAAGGGAAGAAAGTCTGTCCTGCATCTTAAAATTGGCCACATAAGTTCTTATATTCCCTAGGAATACAAATAAACAGTCCGAAAAACCTTCCACAGGCAGAATTTCTATAAATGTTAGTAAACTGCCAGGCAATACCGGTTACCTGCCTCCACCTAGTGGTCACAGGACATTCTGCAGCAGCATTTGGAGACCGCTTTGAGGATCACCACGGAAGGAATCCCGAGGGAACCACCAGGTGTGTTAAGAGCAGTAAGCCAAAAATAATTATTTTGTATAACCTCAGATAAATTATAACCATCAGGTGCCGATAAACACTAGACCCTGCCTGCTGACAATTCACGTGCAGATCAAAAACACTTTCTAAAATCTGTGCAGAGCTCAATGAAGAGGTGATGAGCATTTCCCTTTATTTTTCCCAGCAGTGGCATTAAGACTGACAGGCAGCAATACAGTATTGGAAAAGATGGCATTCTGTGAACACAATTCCACTTTTGGGTAAAGCATTTCTCCAGCATTGAAATAAATGACATCCTAACTAGATGCACATGCTTCTGTTCAGGGTGCAAGGGAACAGACTACAAACTACAAAGGACAGAAATTTTCAATGTTAGTACAACATAATGCCAAGGAAAGAGGCAACTGTAACTGCTGGCTAGTAGTCACCAGGACAATGGCTCTCTTGCTGCATTTTCCTATAAGACCTCTCCTCATCATAGCAAAGATGAGGCTCTAATAAGTGGATATCCCCTCAGTCACTTCGCTTGATGTTATTTAATATTTTATGTTTTAGAAAACCAAAATGCAAAGGGGCTGGGGGGCACACAGACACCTGCATTTTAAAAACACAACTGCCTTAAAAGGCACATGATTTCTTCAACAAGCGCTGCTATGTAGCATAAACATCATGAAAGTAGATAGTTGGACCAAAAATAACTTAAATTCCCAATGTCAATACACAGAGCTAAAACCATTGTCATTTAACAGCAAACACAACAGAACATTCCAAATCACTTAAGAGTTCCCAGTGTGTGACTAAGCTGCTCAAGTTGGTAGTGGCCATGTTTGAACTTCTGTCTATAGACTTACCAATCCTCCAAGTAGCCAGCTTCAGTTAGTTTAATTGAATTTAAATTTAAGTAATGTAAACAAAGTTATAGACAGACAATTTTATTTAAAGCACCCCAACAGCCTGTTTACCCTGTGACCAGACTGTTAAGGCATCTTGAGGGAGTGAGGGGTTGACCCTGGCTGGATGCCAGGTGCCGATAAAAAACACTATCACTCCCCTCCTCTGCTGGACATGAGGAAAAGGCTCATAGATCATAATAAGAGAGAATTATCACAGGCAAACTGACTCGATTTAGATAATAAACTCTATTTTCTAATCAAATCAGCGTAGGATATTAAAAAATAAACCCAAATTTTAACAACACCTTCCCCTACCCCTTCTTTTCTCCCCAAGGTGAACTTTACTCACAAATCCTCTACCTCCTCCCCACTGCACTGATGGGGCATGGGGACTGTGGTCAGTTCATCCCATGTTACTTCTGCTGTTCTTCTCACATTCTGCTCTGCTCCAGTGCAGGGTCTCCCCCTATGGGAGACAATCCTCCATGAACTTCTCCAACATGAGTCCTCCCAAGGTCTGCAATTTTTCCCTTACTTGCTCCAGTATGGGTCCCCTGCAGGGTCACAAGTCCTGCCAGGAAACCTGCTCTAGTGTGGTGTTTCCCATAGGGTCACAGCCTCCTTCAGGTATCCACCTGCTCCACCACAGGGTCCTCCAGGAGCTGCAGGTAGATCTTTGCTCCTCCAGGGGCTGCAGGTGGATCTTTGCTCCCCTGTGGAGCTCCATGGGCTGCAGCAGCACAGCCTGCTACATCATGGTCTGCAGGGGAATCTCTGCACTGGACCTGGAGCATCTCCTGCCCCTCCTTCAGTGACCTTGGAGTCTGCAGAGTGTTTCTCCCACATATTCTCACTTCTCTCTCCAGCTGCAACTGCTGTTGTGCAGCAACTTTCGGCCATTCAAAAACCTTATTCCAGAGGCACTACCACAGTCACTGATGGGCTCAGCCTTGGCCAGGAGCAGGTCCACCCTGGTGCCAGCTGGCATTNCTACTTTATAGAGCCATCGAATGGGCTGAGTAGCGTATCAACAGATGCACCAAAAGCTCTGATAGCTGTCTGTCCCAGTAATAATCGTCCTTTTTTCAACATCTTCAGGAAGACTAAATGTTGCTAGAGAACACTGCTTCTATACTCCAGCCCTCCTAGCTACCCATTAGCCCTAAGTCCTATTTTAAGTCGCATCAATTTTGTTTCTTTCCCATCCTGCCATGTACCACCACCTCGTTTCTTTGGGACCACAAAATGTAGCACTGCATAGTTTCACAACAGCTAAAACACACCAAGGCTGGTTTCTCATTGCTGTCCTTTCTTTCATTCTGTGCAACCACATGCTGGAGAGCTGACTTACCTCCTCCCATGAGGACACAAGAAGCAGCAAGGGCTGCACCAGTCTCCACCTTAGTCAGTTCTGGCTGACACAGAACAACCCCCCTGCCCTCTGGCTGCAGCACAGACATTATTTCAGCTTTGAGCAAAAGCTTCTCAAGAGTCCTTCTGCAAAGTCCAACAAAACCTGTCCCCAGACTTAGGTTTAGACTAACCCAGGCTTAGGTTCCAATAAGGTGAGCTAGTATCACAGGGTATGCTACAAGTACAGCAACTGCAACACAGTGACTTGCTCTGTTTCCCAAACATTTAGTATCCTTTTGATATCAAAGTCTGCTGCAAATATTTCCACTATTAGCAGGACAGAAATGCCATTAAAACTTACAGTGTGGTAATACCATGTTAATCATACCTTATATTTCAACCACAAAAGAATTTCTCCTGCCCATACAACCACAGCATTTCAAAATAGTGCAGTATATTAGAATTGCCAGAACCTCATCCCACATCTTCTGCATTTCTTTATAAACCTATGTAATTTTACAGTAAACCAATTTCTATATATGTCACAGCTTAAGGATATTATTCTAAATTACAGAACATAGATTCTCCACAGATCACAAGACTAGTTTATGAGCATGACAAAAGAACTACAACTTCAGAGATTTAGACATGGCTGAAGCATCAACTGGCTCCTGTCATATTCTCGTACAATTGCACACAACTTTGTGGCATTCCAAATTCAGAATTACCTGAAGTATGTTCTGTTGAAAGCTATGCCACAATTCTATTATCTGTGAGGTGGCTATACTAATTTTCTCATCCCACTCCATCTGTCAAACTCCTGCACCTTAATGAATTACAAATTTCTATGTTTAACACTCTACAATTGGAGACATTAGCTTAAAAGCCATGTATCTCCTCATGAAGTACATCTGTTCTGCTTTTCCAAGAATTGTTTAGCTGCAATACTCCACAGTATACCCTGCTGGGTGTTAAAATTATGCCTTTAAACTCCAAACAAAAGCACTAGATAGTCAGCTGATATAATGAAAAAAAGACAAGTCAGTTAACAAATCCTAACTTTCATGCAAAATGCCAGATAAGTCACTAAAGGAGAAAACCAGCTTGAAGGAGATTTTTAGTTTGTTTTGTCTTTTTTTAAACTGAAAATATGCAAACTGCAATAAATATAAAGCAGTATTTTACTGCATCCAAGTATCATACCTGTGTGAAGTATTTTCCATCTTGTTTCAGGACTTTCATTGAGAGGTCAAGAATCAACCGTAGAAATTCCCATGTGGAATCTGCACATGGGGAACCAATTGAAAAACAGAACAACACATTATTGGCCTGTTTACTTTACATATTCAAGAGTTGCAAAGTTCAATAAAAAATAAAGCCTGGATTAAAGAAAAACAAATGCAAATCATATGCAATGCTAATGATGGCAGGAGTATTGTTTTTCTTCACAGGAATTTTCCTGTAGTTCTCAAATTATGCAGTGAAGAAAACTTTCTGGAGTATGAACTCCAAATACTTCAAGAGCTACATGAGTTTGTATTACTCTGAAATAAGAGATTTTAAAGAGTGCTAGACACTTGCTAGTCTTTTCTAATATTAAAAAAATGTAAAAAATAGATGTTTTTTTCTTTCAGATTTGCTTTATAAATGGAAAAAAATGAAAGCATTTACGCTGCAGACTATTATGCACCAGGACAGAAATGCTGAAAATTCTCAGAAGTTTAAGAAAATAAATTAGAAGCTTTACCTTCTTCTGGAGATGTGGAGATTGGAACAGCTGTCAGATCATTAATTACATAATCAAACATTCTTCCTTCTTTGGCATACCTCTTCAGTACAGGAATACAGTCTTCAATAAGAACCTATAGGAATGAAATATTGTTGCTAGTCCTAAAAAATACCCTAGAAGTGGCCAGGGTAAAATGAACATATGTGGATTCACAGAAATTAAGAGGGAAAAATTACAAAAGTAAATACATGTTTAATTTTAGGCTCCACTTTCAACTTTTTACATCATATAGAAAGGAGGAACTTTGTAGGAATTGTGACAATGAAGACACAGGCATTCCAGGACTGAACTTCCTAGACCTGTGACCACTGTTCTTCCCACCAAATGCTGAAAACAGTTAGCAGTTCCAGCACATGAGTTAAATAAGCTATTTGCATGAAGGGCCACTCATTTCCACAGAGTGGCATGTGACTCCTCAGTTAATTTTTTGTGTGTTTTTATTAGCTCACTCCTGTAAGTTAATATCTGTGACAACATCTAAGGCCCAGTAATGAAAAGAACTACATCAGATACACCTGGGCTCATGTGTAAGTGCTGACCTCAGCTGCAGGAATGCATGACATTTGTTGAGGTTTTTATTTTAATATAATAGCAGTGTATTACTAAGGGATTTTGCCTGCAAATTAAAAATAATTGTTAGATGTGTACTACAAATTCAGGTATTTTCAACAGTACAGAACAACTAAAATACACATTTCTTCTACTTTTTTAACAGTTTAGTTAAATGTTAGACACAAGATTCTTACTGCTATCTCTGCTTTATTTCTAAGTTATAGCAACAATTCTCTTATTTCAAATTCCTTAAAAGCTACATATGCAATTAATTCTAGAAGTCTAAAGATGGAGAGTTAAAATACTTCCAGCACATGAACTCCAGTTATTAAAATACGCAAGTGTCAAACAAAAGGAAGAAAACTTCCCAAACTTGAGTCAGAAGACTTGTCCCCAAAACCTTTGCCATAGCAGTCTTCCAGACTAGGTCTACATGTATTTGAAACACGACTTGTAATGAAAGAAACAAAACATTACCTGGTAGCACTCTCCTTTCAGATTGTCTAAGACATCTCCGCACGTTTTACGCATGTGTTTTTTACACCCGTCAATCACCATTTGGTCAATGTTTGAAGCTTGTCAAGGCATAACACATTCCAGAAATAGTGTACGTTTCTACTTCTTCAGAAACATGTTCCCAAAGAGGCATTCACAAAAAATATTTAAATGTATCTATTGGTATAGATAATGCAATAGTCAACCTTATATACTGGCCTCCAGATTCGATTAGATGATTACAAAGTGCTTATTTTTTGGTTTTAACCAGTATTTTTGATACCTTAGGTTATCATTACTGTGAAAGCCTGAAATGTGAACTGTAAGACTATTGAAAACACCACAAAGTTGAACTAGGTTTTTAGCCTACTTTTTTAAAACAATTACTTTTAGTCTTAGCAAATAGATCCCAAAACCTAGGATGATCGACATCTCATATGGCTAACAGTGGTTTATGTTACCAACTATACAAACTACAGGATGTTCAAAACTTGAGTTGTACTGGTATTTTTAGAACAGGGTTGGTCAATTCATCAATACAGTTCATCAAGTCCTGACATTCCTATTGATTAAATGTTTTTGCTTCTAGGCACTGTTTTTTTAATAGCCTTCTTTAGGTAAACAAATTAACTCAAGAAGGCAGAAGTGAGCCCAAACCACAAACCTGACAGACTTTCTGTTATTAGAGAAAGCATCAGTCTGATGACAGAGGTATTCCTTCCCAGCCTTATGTAAACTGCTACTCAGAGTTATGGTATGGATTGGGAACCTGAAAGCAGGTGGTGCATAACGATGCACAAATAGTCATCTGGGTCTCTCTAAGCTGACAAAAAGATTTAATTTTAGACCCTATCCCCTCATGCAAGTCAGAATCTGACAGGTAACCAACTATGCTCAGTGCAAAGGTATAAGCAGAAAGCTCCGATTCATATGAATGATGGGCCATTCGTCAAAGGATATCTCTACCATAGTAACCATCTTTGGCTTCAGTTTGACTATCTCATATAGTATACCTCCATCACCACCTCCTAGGATTAGCACTTCTTTCCCAGTGTAATCTTCCTTTCCACTGCCCATTATGGCTTGAGTATATGCCAGGTCACTTTCTGCCAGATCTGAATGGAAGGAAGAGAGAATGGGACAGAAACATTAAATCATCAGTTTTTCTCATTACCTGGTATTAACCCAGAGGTGATTCAATAAAGATCCAAGTGAGAACATCTACAGACACAACCTGGCTCTCAGAGACAGTCCAAGTATGAGATTCTTCTCAGAATCCCCCACAGGATTTCCCCAGTTCTCCACATGAGCCCAACAATGACCACCCCAGCACTAGGAAGTACTCTGTGCCAAAAGAAAAAGTAGTAGAGCAAAACCATCCGTCTTTGTAACTTGATGCTCACACTTGATACTTCAGTGGGTTTTTGTCACAGACTCATCCTGCAAGATCTGGAACTTTTGGAAAATCCCATTGTGGACCCCAGCTAAGAACCTAGATGCACACCAGTGGCTCCCTGCACAGAAACAGCCCTGACCCTTAGCACCCAGATGCTGAACAGCCCTGCAGCTTGCCTGCTGCCAGCATTAGCTTCAAAGCTTCAAGGTAGTAAGAGCCCCAAGCTGCAACAACAGATCTGCACTATGAGGGCCAAGCTTTGTGCAGCAGCACATCATGGCATATCCTGTCACTCTGCCTGGCAATCACCACCTCACTTATCAGTGTACAACAACAAAATGAGACAAAGCATTGTTTAAAAATCCCATGGAAGGAAAATAAGTAATGGCATACTTCCCTTTCTACAAGGAACATTGTCAATGTTCAAGCAGAACTTCATCTCCATATTAAACTCTGGTGAAAATTTCTGGCTAGAAGTATTGAATACCCAATTTGATTATTTCTAATACAGTTCTATCTGGATTAGAAAACACACCTTGCTAATGGATTCAGTAACAGTGCTTTTCAGCTGCCATCTGCACAGAAGCCCTCTTGACAGTTACAGAAAGCTGACTTAATTGTTAGAGGTACTTCCAATGATTTTAAAATGCTGTATTTCGAGGTCTTAATTACTCTGCCATTATAGTGGAGATTGGTATTCTATCCCTGGGCAGCAACATCCTTCATTTACCAGAGTCAGTCCTTTTCAACATACGAACTAAGATTTCACAAAGCATAGTCCTTTTATTGACTAGAGTTTCCAGCAAACAGTAGTCTCCAGCTTTAAAGAACAGTGGCCTACCTTCTCCTAAGTCCACTTTCAAAAACACAAAGGTCAGCAGGCACAAAGTACTACATATAAAAACCTTCACATAAAGGTTGGGCCACTATTTTGACTAACTTAAGAGTTCAAGTTCTATTATTTGGAATAGGAGTCAAAAGATGTTCACCAATAAAGCAGCTAAGTGGTTTGAGATACATCTTCCTATACCTCACCAAGCAGGAAATTCCCTCAGAGAATCAAGGGAGCTGCAGGATTACACACACACATGCCAGGTCCCACTTCATATTTCTTTAGAACTCCATTGTGTCTTGAAGACTGACAAAGTAGCTTGTTTTACTGTCAAAGAGAAGTTCTTGAAAGCCTGGACTGGCAACAAACAGAGAAATTCATACAGAAGAATGGAGTAGAGCAAGCTCTGCTATAGAGCACCATCTTGCGTTCTCCCAGGCCACTTTCTGCAATAAAGATACACACTCTGGAAAAACAAATGCTATTTTTTTTTAACTCTAGCTTTTACACTGGTCAGCCTGATTAACATCCTTAATATACAGGAACAGATCTGTTTACATGCACAGTTTCCAGCACCTGAACCATGACCCTCAGACATCTGTTTAAACTGCCATAGCAGGATAGAAAACAATACTTCTGACATTTTAACGCCAGAGAACCTTAAACGAGATGATACTTACTAACATCACCACTGAGAATAAGAATATTCCCAAATTGTTTTGAATGCAGAATTTTAATATTCTGAAAAGGCGAATCTTCATCATAAACAACTTCATCTATGTCATATTCCACCAGGCGCCCATCAGCTGTGGGCCAGTATCTATCAATGACACCTCCTCTCAAAATGGCTGGCAACCTAGAAAAAATAACACCAAAGAAGATTACAAAAACTTGGAATGTTTCTTTTTAAAAATCCACTTTAAACATACTGTGGATTCACCAGAATAAATAATATTTATAAGAGGCATCTAAGAAAACTTGCCACATTTAACACTTAACAGATAAAAGAAATCTACCAGTCATATATTCAATACACATAACTTGCTACAGGACAGATAATATACGTGGTTCCTCTTTATCACAACTTCTACAATGTACCTGTCAATTGCCCTCTGTTCTAAGAGATGGAACTTGCATAATGTATGTAGAAGAATCAGCTCATGACTAGAAATTAATACAACACAAAAACAAAATGCCAGCAAAAAAACCAACAAAAACCTCTTCTAAGGTTCAATTAAGAATGCCTTTTAAGTGGATTTCACTCCGCAGCTACACTGAGACACGTTTTAATACCCAGAGAAACAAAAAAAGAACTAGTACAGTGTTTCAAACTGAGCTGGGTCAGCCTGCAGTACATAAGCACAATCCTTGATGTCACTTGATATTAAAAGTGGTTCGAGCATCTGCCAAGATTGTTTTGGGTTCGTTGTTTGTGGGTTTCAGGCTATTTTTTTTTAATTCCATAGAGATGTACCTTGGTTCAAACCAGCAGTTCATTCGTAAAGACCAACTATCTTTGAAATGACAGCAAACTATCAAAAGGGATTGCATTTAGGTAAAACGTGCAGGCACAGAGTTCATCAGCTCCCCCACACGCACTTCAAAGAATTAAAGTGTTTTTTTTTCCCAGGAGGGTGTAGCAGAAGACCAGACACAGACAAGCTTCTAAATTCCATAGTGATTCTCAGTCACCATCCCAGAAACACTTCCTACCCGCAGCGAGCCGCCAGATGGCAGCACGCGGTGGGAGCAACAGCAACCCTGCATTACAACAGAGGCACCAAAGACTTCTCCAGCTACATTCATCGTACTACAGCTGCACGTGTGCAGCTAACACCAAAACCATGCAAAACAAATTTAAAAGAACCAAAAAACTGCAACATAAAAAACTTCAAAAAACAAAAAGCCACACAAGCCAAAACCAAGCAAAAGACATTGAGGAGCGTGTGACAAGATCCATGCCAGATGCACTGTCCTTGGAGGTCCATCCTCCTATACTAAGGTAACCAAAAGATCTAGACCACTCCAGGCAGATGTTGTCCTGACCCATTCTTAAGAAATTACTATCAGAGGGATTCCATAAACTCCCTCTACCATTTCAGCATCAAAACAGCCTCAGAAAGCACAGCCTCCATAAGCAGAAATGCAAGATTGTCTATGTTTATACACTGTGCACTCTTTGTGAGGCTTTGTCAGGTTGAAGTAACAAGTTAACTACTCTACTTTACATACAACTGTAAAGCAGATCTACTTCAGATCTACTTTCTGTCACAGTACTACTTAACTGTTTTCCTATTTTGTAGTTTGCTCCTTGGCTTGAGCCTTGTTGATGTCACACATGCTTTTTACTTTTCTTGACCCATTTTCACTTTTATTTTCCTTCAAGCACCTGCTGCACGCCTTTAAGTGCTCCCTGGCTTCAAGGTATCAGTCACTACCAGACAGCAACCACAAAGACAACAAGCCACGTCCAGTAGGAAAGTTATTTCAGCAGCAGGCCATGAGCTACAATTTGAATCCTTAAATTTTAACACATAGCCTTGAATTTAAATAATACAAACTGACAAAGGGCTTGGAAGTCTGCAGCCTTAAGTTTAATTACAAAAACTTGCTACAAAACATATCTATCTTCTTGGCAGGTCCCTAAACCACATATGCTCATAGAGAGTACCATGAAGCACAGAAGACACAGAGATGGAAGAAAGAGCTGCAGGAAACCTTGCCAGGGCAAAGTCTCCTCTGAGGGCTTGAGTTGCATTTCAGCTCTAATCATCACTCCTGGTCCCTTGTCCCAGAGCTGCACTGCAGCTCTATCCCCACCTGCCCAAGTCTTTTGTCAATCAGTCTTTGACAGCCAGCTCAGGCTCAGAGCTGCCTCAGTACAACAGCCCAGCCTGGCAGTCACAGGGCTGGGTGTGATGTTGGCCACCATCATCAGCTCACCTTCTCCATGAGCCATGGGATGTGGCCCATAGGGCACAGTTTATGCCCTGGCGTATTCCTCTGCCACCTTTGGCAGCCCAGGCCTTTCAGAGCATCCTGCTCCTGCTTGCACATTGCATTTCCTCTCATTGTCTCATGTAATCATTGCAAGAAGCTAAAAAAAAATCCCATCCATACCTTCATACTCCAGGCTATTCACTACATTACAGCAAAGTGTAACTTATTATCTTTAGGAACTATGCAAACGAGCCACATACAGAAGTAGAGGTACAAACTTACCGTTTCACCCTTTTTATGTTACTATGAAATGATTCTTTCATTCTTTCTTCTACTTTATTTAGAAGCTGCAAAAAATAGCAAATGAGACACGTAATTTGAAAATCAGCAATTAATGCAAAATATGTGTTAAATTAGTCTATCTGGAAGTCAATAAAACATAGTACCTGCTATGAAAAGGCTTTGAAATGTGACCTCCCCAGCCTTGTTACTAGCAACAATGTGCACATTTCAGCAGCTGTCATCACTGCATTTAGCTGTTCTACAGGACAAGACAGCCAAAAAGGGAACATGAGAGCCCTTTAACGCTCCACCTCCTGCTACAGCAGTGGCCTCTTTCCCTGCAATATTCAATGTCTAGAGCCTTCATGACAGGGAAGATGAAGTTCTTTTTCTCCATAGGGCTAAAAGATTGAAAATGGAGGCTCCCCATCTCTGAGAACAGATAATACAAAAATGTCTCTCACTAATAAACCAGGTTGCAGACTGAGCACCTCATGTCCTCCCTCACTGCCCTGGATAGCTGTAAGAGACCCAAGCCCTAAGCAAGGCTGTTGTATCTTTACAGCTTTTACAAAGAACACAGCTTTTACTTGCAGAAGAATGTGCTTTCATGCAGTCATGTCTGTGCAACTTCAGCAGTGTTACTGTTCCTCACCTGTGAGTATCCAGGTTTGAACTGACTTTAATATTTTTAATCTTTTACCATGATAAACTTTAACAAACTGAAAAAAGGGGCCCCCCATACAGTTAGACAATCCTAGTAAAACAAGCAACATTTGTACCTGTTCAACTTCTTCTCTTCCTTTCATGTCATCATTGTAGCCCTGCAGATCCACCAACACTAATCCATGAGGGTGAATTCTCAAATTGGCAAAACTACAACAGAGACAGCAATGACAAATTTATTATCAAAAATCAGATTAAGAAAAAACAATCTAAGACAAGTTATATTAAAACTCAAAATGAATGTATTTTTCCCCAGCATCTGTAACTGTTGGCAGTGCCAGCTCAAGTCTTCCTCTAAAAGTCACAAAGAGCAACCAAAGTTGCAAGACCTTGCCTATTACTACACAACTAATAAAACCAGTAGGAAGCAAGGCAGTGAAATCAAGTGTTTAAGCCACAACTATAGCACAATGAGAATATACTGCTTGCTAGTCTTTAAAGCCTGCTGGAACAGGTGTGTTGGTTTAGTCTGGGCTTTTTAATTGAAAACAAGCCTTAAGAAAACAACTGGACACTTTCCTTCCCCTGTCTTTTCCTGGGGGTGTGTCTGTTTTGTAGACAGGGTGTTTAGGGTTGGTTGGTTCATATTTGTTGGGTTTTTTTAATAGTAACTATTCAGACACACTGATGATATTCAAAGCTGAATAAAAATATGTAAGTGAGAAACAGTAAGCATCCTGGAGCAAACCACAGCTTTGACTGGCAAAAAAATTGCAGCAGCAAATCCTCATTGATGAATACAGATGCAAAATCAACAAAACTACTGTATATTTACTACAGGAATATTTAAAGACCAAAGAGCAAGGTTTCACCATGCTAAGCACCTTACGTGAACAAACAGAATCTTTGAGTACTTGGAGTGAAGAAAACGAGCTAAGGGCAGTGGGGAAGGACACAAGAAAACAGTGCAGCAAAGGCAATATTCTTCCCATTCTAAGGATGAGATAAGACAAAAAGAAACAGGAAAGCTACAAGGGGATTACATAAAGGAAGTGGAGGAGAAAAACATACCCTGGAAAAAGAGCAGAAGAGGGGATGAGAACAGGAATGGCTGAACAAAGAAAGAAGGGTATTCAGGGATAGAAATGCACTAGTTCAACACAGAAACCTCAGATAAAGCTGTATCATTCTCTTGAATGCTCCATTCTTTGCCTGTCTGCTCTTATCACCCCACTCGGCCCCAAAGGGAAACACAAACCAACTCTTGCTGTGACAGAAAGTTGACATGACCTTTCATCTCCCCACCACTCCCACCTTCTTTTGTCTCTTCCAGAGCTCCCTTTGCAAACTGTCAGCCTCAACAGGAACAGCCCCTCCCCCATGGTGCTGGGACCTTCAGGCCTCAGCTGCAGTCAGGGATAAAACCCTGAATATTCTGTGTTACTCGAAGATAACTTCTGGTAACTGTAAAGCAATCTAATTATGAACCTGACTGAAGCAATTCAAGAATAAAAACACCTTGCTGGCTTTGGAACAGCAGTGATCTGCAGCTCTCATGTGCTACTATTGTCACCCAGCTCTCTTCAGAGGACAGGTCTGTCCTCAAGACACTGCAGACAGGTCTTGCCCCCAGGAAGAAAAGGTGTTTCTATTTACTACACACATGCACACCCAGCGCCCACAGGCTGCCACCACCTTGGAGCAACCCTCCCTCCATCCCAGAGCTTCCCCACTAGGTGTCCTCCGACACAGAGTTTTGGTTTGGGAACACAAAAGCCTACCAGGATTCTGTTTAAGTGAGGGTCTGGGTTTTTTTGAAAGAGAGAGACAAAAGAGCAGATCTTAAAAGATGGAAGTACTGGTCACTCCAGCAGGTTTTGAACACAACAATGCCCAGTGAAAAGGGTGAAGTCTGTGGGCCCTCAAAGCTGTGGCACTACAGACAGAAATATGTATATGCAGGTATGTCATAAGACAGCTCTGTCATTTGATTCCCTGAAAACTGGTACCGTGTCAAATATTTTCACTGTCAGAAAAACTTTTTATCAGTTTATTTCCATGTTCTGGGAGTTGTTGTTGGCAGAAATAAGCAACAGATTGACTGCCCCATGACTCAAGTTCTCTTTTAAATTAATTTCCTACAAGAATCACATACTTGTCATAAGATTTGACAGCTGACATCTTCACTTCCCCCATGACTCCAGAAGAGCTCAGTACAGGATGTTCCTGCCCCTGTCCTGGGGTGGGAGGCAAGAGGGAGAGGGGAGAGCTGCTCTGAAAGTACAGCCTCACAACCTGAGATTTCTAAGCGATATGACAGCATTAGAATACAGAGACAATAGCACTGCAGAACCATCCATTTCATCCGATTGTCACCTCCAGCAGAATAGCAGGGTTCTGACACCTGGGGCAAGGGGGAATAGATGAAAGGCAGGCAGCAGGCTGTGTAATGGGACAAAAATTTAGGTTCAAAGTTTCTGGCTCATATTCTCACCGAGTTTATGGTAAAAAAACTTGAGTAAAATTCAGAATTCCCAAAAATAATACAGGTCCAGGTTAGTTAGAAGTTATCTGGATGAAAATAGACATCTAAAATAAACTAAAATACTGTAAAAAATTAAGCACACAGCCAACAGGACAGGTGTACTCAAAGTGAGCAGCCCACTATTAAATAGTATTAAGGCAGTAGTGGTAGGCCAAAAGCTGAACTCACAAAAGTGTTACTAGCTTCAGTCAGCAGACAGCAAAGACTATGCTGGCCTTTGTCACTTCACATTTGTCTGCTTAGCAGAACATATATGAACACAGGTTTTTATTAGTAGCAGCTCTCTTAATATGTGGAAGAGGGTTCTTTAAAACAATGAGAATAGTTTCCATTTTCTACCTATAAAAAATACAGCAAAGATTACTTTAGAATCCAAATGAGAGGGAAAATAAAGTTTGCTTCAAAATTAGCCCCTCCTGTTTCATCTTCCTGAGAAATATAATACCCGTTTCAAAAAACAAGCCACCTGCCATACTTTTGGTGTATGCTTGCATGTAACTTCATAAAAGCAGCAAGGGGAAAAAAAGCTCAATGAGGCGGTATCCTCTTCCTTTCCATCTGGAAAGGAAATATGCATCTGAAAAGCAGCCCCCACTGTAAGAACACTCCATTTGTTGCTGCACCTGCATATCTGTCACATCCTCTAGGATGTGGCAGTATTTAAGCTTTCTGTGCTTGTATGCAGACAGCTGTCAGCTACTGACAATTCTACTGAGTGCCACATCTTAGCACCTGAACATCAGAAAACATCAGATGTCAACAAATAATTCCAAACTGCACAAACCAAAAATTAACTGCTGGAAACAGAACTAGAAAGCAGAGACCAAAATATTCTAACCCAAAATGTACCATCCCACCTTAGTTAACTGAATGAAACATTGCAATCCCACCTACCCAATAAAGGATTTCCCAAACCACCACACCCAGAGAATAAAGCTGGATAGACAAGACAGGTAAACTACAACTCCTCTTTATCCATCAAAGCTTTCATCTGCTGAGTAACTCTGAATCACTATAAAATAGAATAGTCCAAGTATTTCAAAAACTACTTGCCACTAAAAGCATCACCTGTCAAACTACTCAATGAGGGAGGAAATAAAAATTTGCTTATACTAGGAAAATGTAAAATTTTGTAAAATGCCATGACATTGTTTCACTAAAACATACTCTTTTTTAAAGTGGTCTCCACCTTATTTACTAAGTACTTGAAGGACCTTAAGGAGCTAGGCAATCACATTTCTTCCTTACATCATTCGTCTAGTTCTGTTTTTTAAAGAAGCATTAAACCAATGCAAGCTATCATGGTAGTAATTGCTGATTCCTACCAACTGCTTCCTGTTCTTCAGCCCATTTTTACACTCTGGGTCACTCCATAGGCAACTACTACAATTTAGCCTGAAACAAAGAGCTGAGGAATGGTCATCCTGCTCCTTTAAAATATGCTGTCTAGCATAGAGTGGTTAGCAAAAGACTAACAAAGAAAAAAAGTAAACACACTCCCCTCTCCCTTCAGTGTTAATGTATTCATCAGCATTTCTGTGACATATAAACCAAATTCAACTGGGTAAACTTGCACTGCTGTGAACAGTGAAGTCAAATGCCAGTAGGATTATACTTCTCTAAACAAGAATTCAGACACCAAGTTAGAAATGGATATGTGCATAGGGGAGGTCAAAGCTTTTCAAAAAGACTCTTCTACTGTAGAAACAATGACTCAAGTTTCAGGTTTTGGGGTTTTATGAAGAACTTCAAGGTGGAACATGACAACAGAAGGAGCATAGATGCACAAGGAAAAAAACTCTCATAGCTCTATGGGGTATAATAAAAGGCCACTTGCTCACAAGCAATAATGAGGTTAAAACAAAGTATTAGTTGAGAAGATATCAATTTCCAAAGATTAGCTTAACTAATTTTTCTACTTAACTTAGACGTAACAACACTTCTCCATCTGTTGAAACATACTAGGCACCATGACTCTATGAAGTGACATAATACATTAAATAAGATAAAAACTTTACATGCTTTAAACCTAATTTTTAACTGTTTAGTCCAGGATAGTAACATTTCAGTAAAAGCATGCTGCTTAATGTGACCCTACAAACCATACTAGAAGGAATCTAAAAACACACAGCTCAGAAAAACAAGACTGCTAAGACCTCAAAACTCAAGAGACAGAGCTGCACTCTGGCACATGCTACTGCTCCCCAAGCAGTGTTTGGGCAAGGGGGCTGGCAAAGCAGAGAGGAATGCACCCATCCCCATCACTTGAGAGAAGAACTTGAGTGGCTCAAGTGAGCTATTCCCTGCCCCACTCCAGAGCCTTGTGTTGACAAGCTCATCAACAAATGCCTTCAGCTGAACCTCCCTCAATTAGGTGCTTTGTCAGAACAAATCACAAAATAATGGACCAGGTAGAGTTGCCACATATGACTTTTGCTTGCTTAGCTCCAGACAAAAGAGAACAGGGATCTGTTGCTTTGGTAATGACAACAGGAAAGCATGTCCTAATCCCCAAATCAGCTCCAATTCATTCACCAGTGCAGCCCTCCATGGGGCTGTTCACATGGAAGCTTTGTCAGAGACAGTTTTGTCAACAGCAGTGCTCGCAGCTCCACAGACTGCAACACAGGCATCCTGCAGACTGTGGGGTTACCTCAGCAAACTTTGGAGTGTAGACACTGTCTAGCAACATATTACTATCTCATCTCAAATACTTCCAAACCTAAGGATCAGTACCCACACTGCTACATCAACTGCACATTTCTTGCAACTGCTCCGTCACCTTTGGCTGGCTAAAAACATGTTTGTGTGCACATTCTCACAAAACCCTTCCTCCTCACAGCACCCACTCCATCTCTCCTTCTAAGGAACTTGTGACAAGTTGCAGCCAGTCATCCTTACAAGAGCTGCTCATGACATGCCTACCCCCAGCATCACAATTTTTTTTTCCCAAGTTCTACTACAAGCTGCTGCTGGAAATAAATTATACTCGCTGTTTCGCACGGAAAGAAGAGGAAAAATTTGCATGCCCTGGCTACTTTCTTCCTTCTTGTGTCAGGTAATATTTTTATGCCAACTAAAAATGTACTATATTTTAGGGCATTAAGATAAAGCGCAGAAGAACTTGCTGGTATTAAAATAAAGCCTACTTAGTCAGTATGAAATCCTCCATACACTCTTCGGTTTATTCTTACAACTTGTGAAACATGTTTGTTTTGCAAGGTTTTTTAACTGTCCAGTCTGTTGGGTTTTATGCGTTTACAACCTCATTTGTTTAAGTTAACTGAAACCACATCAAACAAACACAAACTACACTAGCAGAAATATACTATGTTTAGGGCTACTTTAAAAAAAAAAGTATTCAGGCCTTTTCTGTAAGCAGAGGAAGCAAAACTGCTGAGGTCCCAAAACTCACAGAAAGTTCTCCGGCACACATGTTCAGCTGAAAGCGTAACAAGAGCCATCAAGTCAGATATTTTAAAATTTAGGTTTTCATAAGAACCTTTCTCAGAGATGCCTCCATGTGCCAGTTCACTTATCTCCTGGATAAGGTATGCAACAAAAGACTGTCTTCTAGAAAGTTCCTGGAACACATCACAAAACAGGCAATTTAACTCTGAAACTGCTCCTTTAGAACAGACTGTCATCTTAAGGGGAATGATCAGACGAATTCATGAAGAGAAAACTCATTTTGAGAATTCATATCTCATGTCCCTCAAAAACTCAAGGAAATGCAGGAGAGCAACTTGAGGCCATGTAATCAAATATACCCAACCTTTCAATCTTCTAACTTCTACTTACTTTTACATATATTATCTTGTAACTCTTCAGAGTTCGTAGAACCTTGGTATTATCTTTTTACAAGAACTACATGAAAGCTTAACTCAATAGAGAGGAAGGATAGAACCAGGGCAGAATACTACCAACTTTGCTATCTTTTCACCACCTCAGAGACAAAAGGTTACAAGAACTGCAGTGTTGATCAAATTATTCAGGAAGAATATAAAAGCACATGTAACACAAGAATAAATACAGCTGTACAAAAGCAAGACAGAACTAACAGGTTTTTCTGGGCACATAACTACAAAACCCAAACAATTCTGAGCAGAAAAAGGCAGTGCCACATTTGAAAAGCTAACTGAAATATACTAAAAACTTCATAGAGCAAAATTGATAACGATAAACATAGAACTACTCATATCCACTTACTTTTTACCTCAGTTTGGGTTGCAAAAACCCTCCACAAAAAAATCCCAATAAACAGAAACAAACCAGCAAACAAAACAAATGCAACCAGAAAGAAAAATGAAAAAGGCAGCATCAAAGCAGCAACTGCCACAATTATGTCAAGAACACATCACTGAATAACTATAAAGAAACGAAGTGCAATAAAATCATGGTAGTTACTTATAAATAGACCAGATTAATGTATACCATAATCAGCTAACTCTCACACTGTGAAGCAGCATCAGGAAATAAAGTGAATGTGGTCTTTTTTTATCAGTTTGTCCCAGCAGACTCAGGTTTCTCGTCACTAATGACACCAACCACCTTATCATGCTATTAATTACTTCACAGGCTGCCTGAGAATTTGGAGCATATAACAGCATGTAAACACAGACACAAAGCTGTCATTGTTCACCTGCTAAGGTCAGACTACAACATGTTCAGACATACTTAATGGTCAGAAAAATTACAAATGCATTCAACTGACTTGAGATGTCCTGCACCTGGAAGGACCAGTGCTGAGACCAAGGCACCATTCTATGGTACAGACCAAACTGACAAGTTCAGCCTTCCGATATTCCAACCGCAAGGTGACACAGTCCAGATTAGAAACAATATTCTGCTTCACCATAGCTGTTTCATACACAAGGCTGATAAAAGGATAGCTTGCCCTGTCAACACTACAGGAAGGCTGATAGAGGGAGAAATAAGTATTTAAGGAAGGATAGTGGTGTCATAATCAAAAGAAAATCCACTCACCTGCCATTTTTTTTGATGTAGGTTACTAAATAACCATGGTCTTCCCAGTTATGAACTGTTTCTGTCATTCCCTGCTCCTGAAAAATGGGCTGTAGAGCTTTAAGAACGGCATTACAATCAGCTGCAAGATTAAGAGAAAAATAATCAGTGAGGATTGTCCATTCAAGTTATTTCTGCCTTTTTATAGAGGCTGGAAAGCTTTTCCTGGTGGCCTAGATTAATTTTTCTTTAAGCACCATTTGAACACTTTTATGTATCTTCTCTTCTGCCCATCCTCATCTCCTCAGAGATATTTCTCAGTGCATGGGTATCCAAATGACTTTCTCTTACATCAGCTTTCACACCTGAGCAAAAATGTTATCTACTATGGATGCAATGAGAGTATTTTTATTAAGGCTACTACTGATCATATACTGTATCACAATCACAAGTCTTTACTTACATAATTACTTTTAAAATCACTTAACACACAGACAGCAATCCCACAAAAAAACACATCACTGACAAGAAACCTCAAAAAAAAAGTTAAGCTGTAATACCTGATAACTACAAAGGCATTGAAGACTAACCTACCCACTCTACTCCCATACAAACATTATTTTTTCTAACATCCAGGCCAGAGCAAGTTCCTAGTTGAAATCTTCATGATAATGTAGAAAAGATCTCTCAGAAATAGCACACAAAAGCTCACTTGGAAATAACTGACATTACTCTGGCACAACTACCTTCAAAAGCAAGCTGATAATTTGTCCATAAAGGTACTTCTTCAGTCAGAATATGTTAAGTTCAGAAGTCTCAAGTTTGCTGTACAGTTTTGTGGGGTTTTTGTTACCCACAAGATAGCTTTAATGAACAACTTCAGTTTCTTCAAATAAGCATCTCAAAAACCAGTTGCAAGTTTTGCCCATTTAGTTCAGAGTTGGCAAAGAGAATTAGTGGAAAATGCACCTAAAAAATGGAGGCACACTTTACAAACAAATGCTTCAGCACAGACAATCTTCTCGATTGTGACTTTCTTAAGGAGTTATTCTCAAGGTACTTATTTTGTTTTGGCCCTGTTCCCAAAAAGTATATACACTAGAACCAGCAAAGGTAGCTTGCAGACATAATCAGCAATAGCTTCCAGGATGAAATAGAGTTGTACAAGCTACAAGGAACTGGAAAGAAGAACCATAACGAAGAAAGCAAAGTTCATCAACCAATCACCATATCCAATTCCACAGTGGGCTAAACTAAAAATCAGATTACTTGAAACTTATGTTTGCCCATCTATAAGCTCTAGACTTGAACTACCCTGAATGTTTCAACCAGACAGACTAAAGTAACTGAGAGTATTTACTTTTCTTCAAACACAAAGTCAAGAGCAAGCCAATTCCCCAGTAGCCAAGGATATTTAATAAAAGGCTTTGCTTATTGCTCATACTATCTGATCTCAATGCACACTCTTAGATTTATTTTTCACCTTCTACATCTCTCATTGCACTCTGTTGCAAACTAAAAGCAAAAAGAACCAACAAAACTAAGTTCTGTTAGACCACAGTGAATTATTTATCTGCTGGCTCCTTCATAGTCAGGAGCACCACTGATGAAATGCCACAGTGCACTGCCACCATGAAACTTCTTCCTTCCCCTACCTTCCTGTAATAATCTGCATCACCTGCACCAGTAAGATTTTAGACTTCCTATCCAGTGTCAGATTCTGCCACGGCACAGGCAATAACTAAGGCTCAGAGTACACAGCTTGGCTGCCCAGTAACCATGGTTACAGCCACACTAAGCAGGCAAGCAATCAAACCAACATGTTTTTCAGACATCAAAAGAATAGATAAATGGGGCCATAACTATGAGCCACAGTTCTTAAACTGGCTTGAACCCCTGCAGCCTTGCACTGGGAAGGGAACTCTGCAATGCTAACGTTGAACTTGCTGCTTCTGGCAGGCATCAACCCTTTCTGGAGAAGGTAAGAGCAGCTGCTCCAGTGCCAGTTTATTCACAAAGAATTTTGCCACTTCAGACATGTGGTTCTCACTTCTCTTCCACAGCACTTGCTTCCTTGCCTACTCCTTTACCTTCTCCATCTTTTTTTGAAACAAATGCCCACTTCCCTCCTTAAGTCATCCCCCAAAAAAATATTAAAGAACTCTGTTTACTAATGCATGCCATGCCCTCCCAGGGCCAGAAGTGAAAGGACATGAAGCCCAAGCTGAACTAGTGTCCAACCAACTCCCAAAGCACTTCACTTCTGCAGCTCCTGCAAGAGAGTGAACAGACTGAAAGAACTGAAGTACACATATCACATTTAGCCCATTTTCAACAGCTTTAAGGAATCCTGCTAGATTCCAGGCCAACACTGCAGGACAAATCATCACTGGTATTTTTCTGCTCCATGAACATACCAAGTCCTTGCATACAGCTCATCACTCAACTGCAGAGCTCTCTGCTAAGAACCCAGGCACAAGCACGATTAAACTCCCCCTATTATGCTATTAACTTTAGGAAATTAAAACAACAACATGCTCTTTTCATCAGGTATCCTTTTAGTTACACCACAGAAGATTTGCCTTGGAGGGCTAATTAATTCTCCCAGGGTGGAGATTCCTTTATAAAATGTTTGAGACATAAGTGGTTGCTTGAAGGCATCAGGAAGTTTCAGCAATCTCAGGATCTCTCACCCAAATCCACTTGTCACCACCCCACTCCAAGCTAAGATGGTCTTATCAAGCATTGATAAGCAAATAGGACAACGGTGATTAAAACAACAGGAACACCTTTGAATCTACATCTAAATGTTTATTCAAGTAGTCATTACAGTTTTTTTTTTCAGGAACAAAAGAAGCCAACTCTAGATATCAAGTATAAAATACTGGTTTAGGTATTGGATAATGATCTGCCAGAAGAAATGAGTTTCAACTTCAGAGAACAGGAACAAAGCCCGCTGTATACAGGATTTGAAATATATGTATTTTTCAGAAGAGTTAATGCCCAGTTTAGCCAGAGCGCTTTTGAATCCCAGCACATCTGAAGAGTTGTAGCAGTTGTTCCTCTGAATCTGAGCAGCAAAGCAGCCAGTACTTGACAGTAATCTGTGAACATGAGAGCAAAGTCCAGAGTCACCACAAGCATCAAGTCTGGCCTCATGCACAATTCCACTCTGATACCTGAGCTCAGTGTTGGAATCATCTGCTACTGAGCCAAACCATCTCTAAAAATATTCTGGCTTAAGACTTCTTCATGCCTTATGATTAACAAAATTTCACTAGCTATGCGAACAGACTAATTCTCATTTGAAAACATTCACCCCATTTCCAACTTCAAATTTTTCTTACCCTGATTTTTCAATCACTTCCTCTAACAAGTGAGGATATAGCATAACCAAAACAATAGAACACAAAGCACTTATGACTCTGCATCTGATGACTTTTCCCTTGGTAGCTAAATATTCCATAGAGAAAGGTGAAGAAAACAAATCAAACTAAGTGCTTCATTAAGAATACATTAAAGCGTTAGAATACATTAGGAATCAAGATGCAGAATATGATAATAGTAAATACCAATCTGAACTGCTGGCATATTGTTTCAGTTCAGAGCTGTTTACATTGTTTTAACATAATAAATCCTTGTGGTTTGTAAGTCTGATATCCTTATACACAGGCACTCTCTGTATCAACTTCTATTCTTCAAGAATCTTATAGGAAAAGGAGCTACAGAGACAGAGTGGGAAGGCACCACACACAAGTGATGTCAAGAACACACCTGACAGAAGGGATTCATTTCCAGGCAGCTGAGGTCCAGGGGCAGTTCAAGAAGAGCAGCAGGATAGGGTGCCTGCTACAGCTGCACACCTGACTGCCCTGCCACTGAGCCCACCACAGTCAAACTGGTGGCCCCCTCCACCACCACCTCTTACTGGACATAGTGTCCTCAGGCCCACAGGTGTACAGGGAATCTCACTCACAGACTAATTCAAGGCATTTTTCCAAAGCCAATATTGCATCTCAACCATGAAAATACTGCAGAATTAAAAGATGTACAGTAGAAATGCTTAATCAGCAAACTATTGATAAACTTTAAAAATCCAGAGCCAAGGAGAAGCTTCAGGCTCCTATGTACTCTCCATGTCCTACACTTCCTTTAGCACTTGAGAAAGCAGAAATGAAAACCAAAATAAGCTAAAAGTCACAACAGTTTATGGAAAGTCAACAGCTGCCTTCTCCTCCTAGGTGCCCCTCTACATTGTACATAAGAGGATAGAGCAGTATGTAATAACTAGCAGATAATTTGCTATCATTTAGTCATCCTGCATGGCAATCCTTTTCCTAGAACCAGAACACTTAAGAATTGTACTTCTTTTGTCCTAGTTAAAAGGATCTGCCTGCATGGAAAATGAGCGAGCAGAGCACACTGGTGTTTGAAACAGACAATCTAGACAAGTTTGCACAGCAATATCACAGGCTCAGTTAAAGTCAGAATGCTAACAGTTGCCTAAGCTGAGCTTTATCCTCCAGCAACAAAATAACCCCACGCCTCACAAAAATGAAAGCACCCCCTCCAAGCCTACTCCGAGACCCCTGCTTTCATAACTGCCCAGAACAAAGCAGGTGGCTTTTTCCTGACATCTTAACAGATGCAAATTAGCCCTGGGCTTTAGCAACATACACCTTCTCAGTATTAAGTTCTAAAGTCTCCCATCAGAACACACACACATGAAAAACCCTTTGTTTTGTTCTTGCCAGCTCTGCAAAAGAAGAAAACAGCAGAAGCAGAAAATTATACTAAAATTACTCCTTTCAAGCAATTTGCACCCATGAGGACCATCCTCATTATGTTGACTTAGACAGAGAAGAAATCATGTATGGCATGAGGCCTAAGAGGGCAGCAGGTAGAAACAGCCACCTAGTACTCATTCATCCATGAGAAAACATCAAGTTTCCCAGTGCACTCACTCTACTGCATTATGTATTACACAAGGTGAAGAGTGGAAGGCTCCTTTTTGCATTGGTTTCCACAGAATAGCTCCCACACTCCTCTTCTTAAGGATTTCCAGCTACACAATGAACACAGGCAAATGAAGCTGTTCTGTGTCACAGCAAGTGCATGAACTTACTGGCACCTCCATGTGAGCAGCACAGCCAAAAGGAATCACTGTGCAGCCAAAGGTCCTTCAGAAAATTGTGGGTAAAGCAACCATGCCCAGAACAAGCTCTCCAACACTAACAACACCCAGATACAAAAAGGAGAATTTAACGCTCTCTCCTCCCCTGCATTACCACCACCTTGTATTAGCTCCTTAATCACTTTTAGGGAAGAATTCCACAGAAGACCTCATGTTTTCAGCAAATATCTGAGATTCTATGATGGTCTG
Organism: Bombycilla garrulus; assembly: GCA_013400315.1. Taxonomy (NCBI): domain Eukaryota; kingdom Metazoa; phylum Chordata; class Aves; order Passeriformes; family Bombycillidae; genus Bombycilla; species Bombycilla garrulus. The sequence continues at coordinate 382,338 of VXBU01016241.1, forward strand.
AGATCCATCCACTTCCATCACAGAATAAATAGACTAAAAAGTAAGTTATTCCTTCAACCTTACTCTACTTGATTTGCTGTATTAGGACTACCAAAAATCTAATTTAGTGCACACATACAGGGGGCCTCTGCTTGTGGATTCATCAATATCTGAAGGCTCACCCCTGATGATTCCTACAGCACAATGTATTATGGAAAATTAAAAAATCCACCACAGAGACCTGTGAGAGGGGTTTTCCCTTGTTAGCTTTCAGCAAAAATTTAGAAGACCATCATTGATGCTGGAAGCACATTAAGGACTGTATTTTCAATCACCATTAGAGTCTCCCTCATTCATTCTGACACTATTTCTCTCTATTTTTGATTAAATATAGGCTTTAAAATTATTTTCCTACCCCTGGCATCTAATTGTATCTAGTAATGATATGGCACCCTAATACAGTTAACTTTTTAAATGCCCATCTTCTGGAAATGTGCACAACAGATTACAAGGCAATTCTCTGGTAACTCAAAAAAAACCACAACAGCAAAGGCCTCCACTTGAGCATTAGAATCAACAAATAGTTCCAAAGCCTTAACAAACTTCATTCATTTCCCAGTAACACAGCTGAAGTCCACCAACTGGCATATAAAGACTGTTCACATTTTAAACCTTAGCATCTGTTGAAATACCTGTAGCCCTTCCCACAAAAAAAGCTGTAGAAAAGAAAACACACTTGGTAACAGAACTTCAGCATGTCCAAGTACTATCAGCTCTTCTGGTCACTTACATCTTCTAAACAATTTTAATCACCTATGACCTGACCATCTTCTAGAAAATTGTTAAGCATAGTACTTGTCCTGTATACTTGCCTCTCCTTTCAAGGATTTTGATATTTAAGTGGCATGGCCAGAGAAATGTACCTGAAATGGGAAACACTGATATGTCAAAAGCAGTCTTCATTTCTGGCAAGAATTTGCTCTACAGCCTCAAACCAGAGCTTCACAAAAGGCATCTCCCACACGGTTAGGCTTCACCTCTGCAGGTGACAGGTAATCACTGAGCTAGCAGCCACTGAGAACTTGGAATCACGTTGGAGAGTCAGATAATATTTTCAGAGTTCATAAAGCATTTTAATCTTCAAAACTAGAAACCAACAAAAGCATAGAATGAATTCATAGCAGTCCTCACTGCTAAAAATGGAAAGCTATTAATACCTGTATTAACACCTCCTGACAGGCCCCATTTGTGCTCTGACACTCGCCAGGCCAGCTCTTGGTCCAGGCCTGCAGGGCTCAGCTCACAACAGCCAGACAAAGGCACAAGCTGAGCCCATACCACTCACGGGGGCTGCTAAGGAAACGACCAAAACAGACCCATTCCTCAACTGCAGCTGCAAACACACCTTTGGCCAAGGCTGGTAACAGCGGCAAGCTCCAGAGACATCTGAGTCTTCTTTAATCCTTATTTACATGGTCTTCACATACAGATCGTGGCTAGGGAGTCAGCAAATTTTGTTCACATACCATAAATCAATAAGGTAAGGAGATAAGCCTATCATCTGCATGTTATCACTGCAATCAGATGTTTCAGTACTTCAGACAACCCAGTGCTTGACAGAACCAGTCAAACTCAGCTGCAAGGATCAGAGATACCATTCCCTCACAAGAAGTTCAAATATACTTAATGTGTTCTTACAGCTAACTGCAGCCAGCTCCAGCCACAAAAGCAAAATCTGTCTCATGGAAAAAAAAAAAAGCCCTGTTGTCTCTAGTACATCAGGCAACAAAAAGACACACCAGAGACCATCAAATTAAAAGTAACTCTCTATATAGGTAAGTGCTCAAACCTTTAATTGATGAGTTTCATGTATAATCTTTGGCTTAAAGTAATACTGAACTTGACATCTTCTTGCTCCTTCATACACAAGATTGACTTACTTGAAAAAGAAACCACAAATTTTCAAGAAAAATATCAAATTTTCAATGGCAGTCATCTCTTCCTGCATTCTCTGCTATTTCCACACTTAGTATGGGATGAACAATGATTCCACACCTACAACTGCTGATCATCTGCTAAATAAACCCGAACAGCACCAGTTCCAAATTACTTTTACTACAGCAAGACAGTTCAAAATACACAAGCAACTAAACTCATGCAGTGTTTTCCCAGGTGGAAATTAGGGTAGATATTTCAGAGATGGTAGCAAGAAAGAGCCAATACAGCAAACCCAACCCCCCCAACATTTAGCTCAAACACTCTTCTTCCTGGGAGACTACCCTTTCAGAAAGCCATTTTCTTGATTAGTTCTTAAAGTAAGGAAACTCAACAAAAAAAAAAAAGCTTTAAAAAGCTGTAAAACTCAAAACCTTGTCAAGTCTTTCCCCCTTTCAAAAGTTTAGATCAGCACAGCCAAAAATAAGCACATAAAACTTTAGTGCTGCTCCATGAAGAACATTAAGACTTCCAATCCAAACCAAGACATGAATGAAAATATTCTTTTAACTGCATTCATTTCAAATATTTAACGATTTGACAGCCTAAGTAAAACTCAGAACACCCGACAGTCAAGATTTTTTCCTCCCTGTGATATCAGAATTGAGCTGTGGACCCAACCCCGCAGACAGGAAGAAAGCTACTGACAGAGGATGCTCAGCCCACAAAAGGTCCTTCCCTTCTTTCTATCTCCTTGCAAACATTAATTTGAGGAAATACAGATCATGGGCACACACATGTTCACTTAAAATTTTTCTTACAAATTTAAGCATTGCCCTACTTGCATTCACTCCAACCCCTGCATTCCCTGAGTGTGTAATTCATCCAAGAGCTTCCTAAGCATTTGTTTTAGTTCTAAGTGTAACCCTGCCAGCTCAGGTAATCACTGCTCTCCTCCACCAGCTCACTCACCTGTGCCTCGACCCTAAGTATTATGGGCACAACTGTTTGTGCCACTGTACCATGAACTATATATAATCCCCCAGCAATAATTCCAAACAGCAAACATGGAGGCAATTCAAACCAATTTCCAACTCATGTGCCTTTCAAAGCAACTTCCTGAAGCAAAGAACCCAAATCTCACAGGACTCTCCATATTATCTCTCCTCCCACCCTTAGAGAAACCTGAAGAACATTCATCAGCTCAATACTCAACAACCAAGACTAAGCTTAGCTGATACATCCATTCATGGATGGAGAAACTCCCATGTGCCAGCAGATTTACAACATACAATAAACCTAAAATCAACTCTGTATAAGGTATCAAATATCTATATACTTTGATAATAAAGTCCTCAAACTAAGTAAGTTGAAGAGGCTCAAATTCATCTCTCCTGACTAACAAAGACAAAACTAAAGATTTCTATGCCCCAATTAAAGAAGGCCAGAGAGCTGGGTCCATTCTTATAAATGTTAAAGTAGTCTTTTTGTATTTTAGGATAGGGAACACTATGCTGTTTGCCTGCTAAAATTGTCTGTTTATCTCCAGGGTCACAGATAAGCAAAATACTTCTGTTCAAAGGGCTGAGCTCTAGAGTTGCTAATTTAATCAGCTCTTGAGAAGTCCATCACTGAAACTCAGGTTATGCTATCCAGCTATCAAAGACTCACCTCTGTTTATATCTAACTGGCTATTATTATTCCTAAAAAAACTAATGAGTTATAAGGACAGGCAAAAGGGTTTGTGTTTTTTACTAGTATATCAATTTTTGTAGTACACAAAAAATTTATTGAAAAGTTAAAAAAAACTGGCAGCTTTTAGCAGAAGTACATGGCTTTAATAATCTCTTGCAACCCCACTCCCAAGGCAGTGCTGTGTTCCCCATCTAAAACCAATACAAGAGGACCTGTTTTCTCCAACTCCCCAGACCCACATGGACATTGCTGGCATTTCCAACAACCTTACAGAAGTGGTGACTGCAAACACTAAGAAATGGCTACATAAGAGTTATCATTCTCAAGATCCTTGCTGAGTACATTTGAGTCCTGAAGAATGTAATAACCAGGGCTGTTATGAAAAGGGTTTGTAACATGCCAACTAAGTCAGCCAGTGAGAATGACCCACCAGAATCCACACCATCCTGCAGCACAGGCAGCTGCTAATAGCTGCACAAGTATTAACATGTGACAAAACCCCATCTTCCTCATGCAGAGCTGTGTCCTGTGGATGTTTTCCTTGCCTCCATCCTTTACTCACAGAGAACCTCAGAAGACTGAGGATAAAGACAAGACACACATACCAGAGAACAAAGTAATAAACAGATCCCAGAGAACTATTAACATCTCAGCCTTTATAATCATCTTCAGTCTTGATTGCAGACCATGACAATTATGCCTCTGGAGAGCTGCTATGTTAAAAGTGAACAGTGAGAAACATACATATTATTTCAACCATGTATAATGGCTGTCAGACTAAGCAGATTTTTAAAAAACCCTACCATTACCATGTACAGTTATTGCAAGATGCATTGCAATGAAACAAACTATTGTACAACCTTCTTACAAAGTACAGATGTCATTTATCTGGACTTGTGTAAAGCCTTTGGCACAGGCCCCCACAACATCCTGGTCTCTGAACTGGTGAGAGCTGGACTCAGTGGGTGAGCTGTTTGGTGCAGAAGAAAGGGGTTGGATGGTCACATCCAGAGGGCCATGGTCAGGGGCTCAGAGTTCCATGTACAGCACTAACAAGAGGTGCCCCTCAGGGGTCCATACTGGCACCAGTTATTTAGTATCTTCATTAATGACACAGACAGAGGGATCAGTTGCAGATGGCACCAAGCTGAGTGGTGTTGTTGCCACACCTAAGGATGGGATGGCATCCAATGCGATCTGGACAAGCTTGAGAAGTGGCTCGTGGCAATCTCATGAGGTTTAACGAGACCGAGTGCAAGGGCTGCACCCAGGTCTGGGCAACAGAGGTCTGTACCAACAAAGGCTGGGATGAACACATCAAGAGCAGCCCTGCCTGGAAGGACTTGGGGGTGCTGGTGAGCAAGAGGCCAGACATGACCCAGCAACAGGCACTCACAGCCCAGAAAACCAGCAGTGTCCTGGCTGCATCCAAAGCACTGAGGGCAGCAGGGTGAGGAAGGGGATTCTGTCCCTCTGCCCTGGTGAGACCCCACCTGCAGGGCTGCCTCCAGCTCTGGGGTCCCAGCACAGGAGGGACATGGAGCTGCTGGAGCGAGTCCAGAGGAGGCCACCAAGATGATTGGAGAGACAGAGAATCTCTTCTACAAGAAAAGGCTGAGAGAATTGGGATTGTTCAGTCTGAAAAAGAGAAGGTTTTGAGATGACCTAATCACAGTTTTCTAGTACCTGAAGGGAACTTAAAAGCAAGCTGGAGAGAGACTTTTTCAAAAGAACCTGGAGTGACAAGGGGGAACGGCTTCAAACTGAAGGAAAGTAGGGTTTGGTTAGATGTTACAAGAAAATTCTTTACTGTGAGGGTGGTGAAGCACTGGGATAGACTGCCCAGAGAAGCTGTGGATACCACATCCCTGAAAGTGTTCAAGGCCAGGTTAGATGGGGTTCAGTACAACTTGACCTAGCCCCAGCTGTAACTGTTCCTGGCAGGGAGGTCAGAAGTAGATCACCCTTAAGGTTCCTTTTAACCCATCTATGACAAGCTGGCAGCTTTTGTTATATTAATACCTACACAAAAATACACATTTGTCAAAAACAAGGACACAGTTATGTTCTGAGGAACAAGGAGTGCACATTTACCAAGTTCACAGATTCTGCCTTCTCCAGAAGGAAGAAGGATGCAACAGCTTTAGCTGAGACTTAGAAATAACATGTTGTCCTCACAAGATCTGAAGGTCTAAACCCACACATTCAATTTTACTAAATGCCATTTCATGGCATTGCAGACCATTCAGAAGTCTAATTGTCCACCTAATTTAGAGAAAAAGAAATCTCAATTAGCTGACAATCTATGATTAAGCTATAACGCTTAACTCATGTAACACAAACTACACACACATTCACCCATTTTTTCTATTTAGATGACTCTTTGTGCTTTAGACCATAAATGCTAGATGAGAGGAAAAGCGCCACATAAAAAGTACAAACCAACTACTGAGTTGTCACAGCTGAAAGAAAGTTCTTCATGTCTCGCTGAAGATGTCAGTTTTGCTGAGACAAATGTAAGAAGGGAAAAATGCTCTTTCCTTCCTTTGATCTACACAGCAACACTTCTACAGCAGGTCCAACAACACATCCCTGTTTAGGTACAGCCATTTTGGCCAGAGAAAGATGCAAACATTGTCCTCAAAAATAAAGGCAAGTGGAAAAGCCTACCAAAAATCAAAGCAATAGTTAAGATCTTTACTACATTTCCTAATTAACAGCATTGCTTTTTATATCATAGAGGAGCTAACATATCTATGGCTTATTTTCAATACACCTACTTTATCCCTAAAAATTTTGACCCTTCTACAGAAGGCAGTCGTTGTAACTCTGGAACCTGTGATACTTCAGGTAACTACAGAGGCAAAGAGGTCATTGTGGGGGGCTGGTTGGTTTCTATGAAACTAGTTTTTACACTAGTCTAGATTACCAATTCTGCTTATACTACAATAGTCAAGGACAAGGTGCAAGAAAAATAGCAGGACTATCTCATTTACCATTAGGTCACTGTTAGAGTGGCTAACCTACCCTGAAAAAAAACTCAGTGTAAAAAGGAAACCGAAACGTTTTCACCGTGAAAACCAGAGCACATGCAGCAATGCCACAAAGGGCACAGCTCGCAGCAAAGCCCCTGCGGTCAGGACAACCAAGCTTCTAAAAAATTTTGTCTGCAGATGCAGGGAACTGTCTTCACACCAAACTGGGAAGGAGAAAGGGGCTCGACACAGGAGGCCAGGCGGCCCCGGGCCGAGGGGCGGGTGCGGGAAGGCCACACCGAGCCCGCGGCCTGGCTCAGCACTCAGCGAGGCGCTTTGGCGCCCACGGCAGCTCCCCCCCTTCCCCCATCAAACCTTTCCACCCAGCTCGGCCGCCGGGAAACGTGTTTGTCGCCGCAGCTAGCGGCCTGAACGTGCCTCCGGCAGACACCCGCGGCATCAGGCCCTGCCATAGCCCGGCGCTCCAGCGCTAATCGCGTTCTCCGCCAGGTTCGAGCAGCACCGCAGGCACACACCGCGCCCTGCTCGGCGGCAGCCGCCGGCCCGGTTCGTCGCACCCGCCTCAAGCGCCGTGCAGCCGCAGCGCCGGGGCGACCTCGGGGTACCCGGGCTCTCCTTCCCTTCCCCCGCCCGCCTCCCCTGCCCCCGCGGCCGCGAGGGATCCCGCTCGTCCGCCCCGGCCCGGCCCAGCCCCGCCGGGTCCCCCCGGGAGGCAGGAGGCCGCAGCCCAGGGCCAGAGGCGGGTACCGCGGGCAAACACGGCCCGGCGGGAACGTGGTGGGGAGGCGGCGCCCGCGCGGGCCTCATGCTCGGCGGCCCCGGAGAGACTCGGACACGGGAAGGGGGGGCGGGGGACGGTGCGCGGTCCCCGCCGTCTGCTAGCCCGGTCACCTGTGGCGCCGAGTAGGAAGTCCAGGGTGCTGTGCCGCGCTGCTGCTGCCATAGTGAGGTAGAGCCCTGTGCCATGCCTGGAGCGGCGGCGGCGGCGCGGNTGGGGATGCGGCTCACCCGCTCCCGCTCCCCGAAATCCCGTAGTGGTGTCCTGGCGCTGAAGGCGCGCAGCGGTTCCAGCGGCAGCAGCGATGGGGCCGCTGTGTGTCACCTGCTGCCCTCCCTGGGCACGGAGGGGGCCCGCTGGCCCTCTCTGCAGAGGCACCGCCACCAGGGACTCTTTAAAGCCTTTTGTCTAAAGTCTTTTTATTCATAATGGATAACTGTAAAACAGCGTGCTGAAGCCACAAATTACATTAATCACATGTAATTACAAGCCCAGAAAAATAGTATCCAGAAGTAGTTAGCTACAGGACTAATCACAGAATGAAAATGTCACAGAATCAATTAGGTTGGTACAGACCTCTGAGATCATCGAATCCAACCTGTGATTGAACACCACCCTGTCAACTAGACCATGGCACTGAGTGCCACGTCCAGTCTTTCCTTAAAAACATCCAGGGATGGTGACTCCACCATCCCTCTGGGCAGCCCATTCCATTAACCTTTCTGTGAACAAATTCCTCCTAATGTCAAACCTAAATCTCCCCAGGTGCAGCTTAAGACTGTGTCCTTTTGTCCTGTCGCAGGCTGCCTGGCAAAAGAGTCTGAGCCCCATCTGTTTACAGTATCCTTTCAGGGAATTGTAGAGAGCATAAGGTCACCTCTGTCTCCTTTTCTCCAGGCCAAACAACCCCAGCTGCCTCTGCTGTTCCTCATCAGACTTGTGGTCCAGACCCTTCCCCAGCTCCACTGTCCTTCTCTGGACTCATTCCAGCCCCTCAACTCCAGCTCCAGCCCCAGTCCTTCCTGAATTGAGGGGCCCAGAACTGGACACAGGACTCCTCCAGGTGTGGCCTCACCAGTGCTGACAACAGGGGAAGATGTTTGGCTGTGTCAGTTACTAGGAGCTTTGCCAGCTGGCAAATTCCTTTAATTTTATTGCATGAATGAGACTGGATTTGCACAATGCCATCAATGGTTTCACATGATTCCACCATTAAATGAAGAGATTTACAAGTAATTGTTAGTGTGTAATCTGATGTGCTACCATGATTATTCCGTAACTTTCAATAAGGTTTTTTTCAGGGCAAACTTACAGTATCCTTGTTTTGAACCGTTATAGTTCCACACAGGCACCCTGAGCAAAGCAGAAACATTCACTGGAAATGTGTATCAGAAGATGCACAGACATCTGCAGGTCTGTAGTAACTATGCTTTCTTCAGATGGTCCTCATTTGACTAACTCATGCATGAGAGGCTAGGGAGTTTTATGTTTAATTAGCTTTGCCGGTTCCCATTCAATGTCTTTGATCCAGTCCTGGATGTTATAGGGAATTACATAGTTCTGTTTGGGTGGCTTGTGTATCCTTGTTGCAATTCAATCAGGAATTCTGATTTTTCCTTAGTGTCATCTCCTTTTTTTTAATTTATTTAACCAAAAACAATGTTTCTATGCTTCCAAGTTTAATCTCTCTACATTTTTTTCCCAGACGTGCAACTGCAACAAGACAGCAAATAAAATTTCTGCTCTTTAAAATCTCTTGCATTTCTCACCTTTGTATGTGGCTGCTGCAGTGGTTTCAGTTACCTCATTCCATAAAGGAGCTTACTAGATTGATTTTTACTCTCTTCAGTGGGAGCAACGCCTTGTTCTGTTCAACCTATTACATTGTCTTTCCATTGTGGAATAATTGGAAGAAGGTAATAGTGATGCTGCCACCTAAGTACCCTCAAATGTATTTGTTCATATGTGCCAAGTGCCTTGCTAAATTATGCCCTTACATACACATGAACAACTTTCCTGGGTTTACATGGAAAAAAAAATTAAAAGGAACATCAATATGTCATCCAAATCTTTTCCTGGAATTAGTTTTGCAATTTAAGGCCAACCGTTTCAGACTGGCACTTCGAGAAAGTTGAAACATCATCTTTTTAATTAAATTTGCCATGGAAAAAAAGAACAGTGGTCTTACTGTGTCCTTTGTCATATGATGAGAATTTTACAGTTTCGTAGTGGGCTGAAGAGCTGAAAAAGCTAATGACTTATTACAAAGAACAGCATGAAGTCTTTCTTTCTTAAACTTTGACTTAAAGGACAGTTATTATCCATAAATGGCTTTGACGGCTGCTCATTGGGTTAGGTGGAACTGGCAAAGCTGACAACACAACATGAACAAATTCAATAAAGGGTGGAAAAGAAGAAAAAGAAGAGGTTCATCTTGGAAACTTTGGTAGAGCTGTAGGAAAACATACAACAAGAGGAAGAAACCTGCAATACCAATATATACGAGTGAAAGCAAATAGTGAATTTACAGTTTTACAGTAAAATATATGGTTTTACAGAAAAGCGTGAAAACAAAGCCCACAGAATTTAAGTCTCCATGTGAAAGATCCCATCACTGAGGAAGGAACTAACACAATTCTCTTCCATTTCTTTGGCACAACTACTTTGTGCATACTACTTAACTAGGTCATGCTTGGGATATTTTTGGGAATCTTCCTGTTACAAAATTACACTGAAGGGAATTTTAAAAAGAGCAATTAAAATAATTAAAGAGATTAAGGGATTTATTTATGAGCCAAGATCAAAAGATCTGGAATATTAAAACATGTTTCACAAATGCTGTGGAGTTTGGATGACATCACGTTAAGATTAGCACAGACTGTTTGGAAAGAGTTTATTCAGTGTGAGATTACGTGCGTATTTTGAAACTAGTAGAAACTGCAAAAGTGGGGAAAAAAAAGGTTGAGGCACCAGAGTTGGAAAAGCTTTGTGCTGAAAATCAAGAGCAGAGATCATACCCTCTGCAGGTAGATTGGACATATTAGATAAATGACAACTGCTGAGAGAAGAATCTTGCACTGGCAAACAGTTGGGACAAAAGCTTTGCACAGAACACAGTAACCTGCACTAGGTGTGTGTTTTAGCCTGCATAACCTCTGTTCTCCACACAGGACCACAGCAGGCGGAAATACCAAGTGTTTCAAGTCTCGAGGTTTTTTAGGCAGGTTGTAATAGCAATTTAACTGCAGGTTTCCTGTCCATCCTCTCTGAGTACATCCACCTCTGTTCGTTGTTCTGAAAACATTTCACCTACAGCTTGCCACAATCCAAAGTTCACCTCAGGAATAAAAGTTAAACCAAGCTTCTTCTCATACACAGCTAAGAAACATCCTTTAGGAATTTGTTTTTTCCTCATGTTTATAACCTGTTCAGAAATTCATTAACTTCAGGTCTTTCTGAGTCCAGCCTAGGGTTCACTAAGGTTGCTTAATAATAGTAGACTTTTTTCCTGAATGGCTAAAAAGTTTCTAAAGTGATTACACATTTAAGATAGGAGTTCACAAAGGTTATGTTAGCCCTCATTTAGGAACACTTGTATATCTCATGGCTTTATAACTCAGGAATAATGTGGCCATCTCACAATACTAATTGAATTTAAACATATCTATCTAAAATATACATAGACTTGAGTTCTCTCCCCATGCTTGGTTCTGTATATTCAAAGCCTTGTTAAACATTAATGCAATCCAATTAAATAAGCAGAATAACATGTGCAAACATATAAGCCCAAGATGAAGTGCCTGTCAAAATGGTTGAGCAGGGGCTGCAACCAGAAGAGAGATAGAACTTGGTGCAAACCCCTGAAAGTGCTTTCATCATCTTCACTGTTTGTGCATCTGGATCAATTTTTCCCTAGGAGTTTTCTTTTTTAGAACACATCTTTACTCCTTAAGTATTTGCTTATTATTGACAGAAGCCATGGTAAATTTTGAGAGGCAGGAAAGGGAAGATAATACTTCATTATAGAATAATATTGGTGGGCTGAGATGGGAAAGGGTCTTGTAAGTTAATGGTTGTTTTAGAAATTATTTAAAATGACAACGTGGTATCACAATTGTGACCAAACATGAAATTCACCACTTTGCGAAACAGCATTATCTTACTAGATAAGATTAAATTCGTCTTTTCTAGAGGTGAACAACTGTGTAATATAAGAAAACTAAAACTGATTATGATAATGAATTTTCTTCTTTAATTCTTATTTCTACTTTTGTGCCTGAGCATGTTACTGTTTACTAAAACAAATACAGTTTATCCTCTCTTGCATGCTTTCTACCTAATGTGTAGGCTTGCTGAGGCATAGCTCTACAGGCTTAAAAAAAAGATAACAAACTGTCCATTTCAAATTAAATTTAGGCAGCGTGGAGTCTGCATCTTACTGGAAATTATGACAAAAATCTCTAACTTTAAAAACAAGCATATTGAGTTCAACAGGAAACTTACTCAGGTAGATTACAAGATGAATAAAGACTCTCTTTTTTTCCTTTTTTTTTTTAATTCTGCAAAGAAAGACCCTGGAGAGTCAAATTATATCATAGGATGTAAGACTTCTCACAGAACAAGAGAACAATTTCAGGAAGTTAGCAAACCCAGATAAGAGTTAATTACTCAAATAAGTGCTACCATAAATTATAGCAGCTATTATACTCGTTGTTTTTTGAGAACCCTCTGCTGGATTTCAGCCAGATTCTGTGTGCGAACCCTTGGGATTTCCTTTGGTCCAAGAAGACTCCAGTCTGTTTTCTTTGTGCAAGGGTTATTTACCATGGAGGTGAGACCTTAAGTCCAGTCATCCCAGGATCCTGGTCATCCTGCACATCTTCTGCAGGGACACCTTACCTGTGTTAAAACACTCACTAATCAGGTTTCAATCTTGACAGAAACTAATGAATTATTCTGATAACACTGAGAAGTAGCCACAGAAATCACTTACAGGCCCTTCCTTACCTTTGCCTTCCCAGCAGCATCCTCTAAGCTTAGCCCACGTCATACCTCTAACCTGCACATAATGGGAGGTTTGGGTTTGGGGTTTTTTCCTGACTGCCAAAATGCCACAGACCCGACAATGTTTCTTTCTGTGTATGTCTATAGATGTTTGACCATTTGACAGGATTCCCCAGAATCCTAAGGAGTTATTCCACACCCCCAAACCAAATACAAGGAAAGGCAAGATAAACATTGCTTTTCCATCCCAACCACAGTCTTGTCAGTGAACTCACCACATGATGCAGCAAAATTTGATCAAGCTTTTCCTGAACATCTGTGTCATCTCTCAGAACGATTCTATCCTATAAGAAGTCCCTCTTGATGTTTAAAAGTAGCCTTTGAGGAACCTTTTTTAAAACTCCTGTCAGATGATCTCCCCTATTCACTCTTTGTGCCCGGTCATCATCTGATCCCACGGGCAGCTCATCAGGTGATTCCCAGGATCATATCAGATGATCATAATCTTGGGTAGCAACCAAAGGACTTGCCTGGCTTGTCCACCTTCTATCATGCCTGTCACATTGTCTGGGTGCACCTCCTCAGGCATCGATAGGGCCTGCCAGTACTAGTCTTCTTTTATGACCTAAGTTATAGAAGTTACATCTGATGGCTGCATCAGCTTGTTAGAATATCTCAACCACTCACAAGTAGTGACTTACAGAGTACAGGACAGGACCTGTGGTTCACAGTCAAAAAGAACGTAACAGAAAAAATTGGATTCTGGTGCCTCATTTCCCTGCACACAAAGCAGAATGACAGCAAGCTCAGGTGAGGTCAGATAACCAGCACTAGGGTGGCTGTGTGTGCATGGCTGGGACTTCAGGACAGCCCTTGTTTCCACCAGCACTACAACAGAATCATTTTTCTATTGCATTAATCTGGTTGCTTGTTTGCTTTTTCCTGTTCTCCTTCTGTTTTGTTTATATTTCCTAATAGTTACTGTCACAAAACCAGTAATGCACAGATTTCCCCAATCCCTTCAAGTTACAGCATCCTGTCTGTTGGTTACAATTTCCCATGGAATGCAGGTAATTCAGGAAGAGGTTATCCCTAGATATCAGAAAACACACTGAATAGGTAAATCCCCTCTTTTTAATCACAACATTCTGTATCCATTCTCCTTTCTTATGATCCTGGACACCATTCCCCTTTCTTATGGTCAACATTAGCAGCTACAGTTGAAACAATGTAAGTATTATAGCAAACCATAAACAACCTGATTAGGGTGAAAGAATTTCTTTTATACTTTGTAAAACTCTTTATATCAGGGAAAAATATACTTGGGGTGATAATTTGTAATGCTAGCTACCCTCTCATAACATGAAGAACATAATATTCTTTCTGATCAAAATTTTTTTATGGAAGAAGGGAATCCCTGCAAAGAGGAGAATGGATGGTAAATTGATTAAAATTAGAGTAATTAATTTATCCGGATAGCATGGAGGCAGTAGAACAGATGAGCAAAAGAGAGGGAGTGTAAAAATAAAAACAGAATAGAAAATATATTTTTCTTTAACTAGACATCAGTAATATGTACTTTATATACATGTTTTACAATCTTATTTCTTATAAAATTGTTCATTTTAGTTACCTTTTTCAATTCTCTTTTGAGTAATGATGCCTCAGCACGTAAGAAATGCTGATTACTGATAGTATGAATTTTATTCTCATATCTGTATTATATACTGGATTAAAAGCTTCTTACTTGAAATTCTGTTGCCAGAAGTCAAAGACAGACTTAATGGTATCTTCAAGGGAGCCAGAATGTCAATATTTGTCTGGTGCACTGCAGACAAGGTTAGACCAATACTCTTTTTTACCTGGCCATTTGACTTTCCAGGCAGAATTGTATGTAACAGCATTCAAAATATAAAACCAAGGACAATTAACAAAATGCTTAAATACACGCCAATAACTCATACTAGCTACAATTAAATCATAAACTCAGCTGAGCCCTTCAGAACTCTATAAGGAGTATTACTTTATTGGTGAGTTCAGCTTTCTTAATGTGAGACGAGGTATTGCCCCTATGCCTGTCATGAGTGAACCTTTTGATTGCAAGTGCAAGACGAATTCCAAGTCAGAAATTCTGGTCTCTTCTGTAAAGGGATTTCCAGATTAAAGAAAGGCGCCTGTCTAAACAGGCCAAGGTGCCAGTGCAGAACAGCTGTTGCACATCAGGCTCTCCTGTGCACCCTGCACATGAAGCTCATCTTCTCTAACGCAGATGTCTACAATCCAGGAGCCTATATTTGATCTGGTTGTCTTGACTGCATTCAAAAACAGCAGAGAGCCAGTTTTAAGATGTAGTTCATCTCATCTGCAGCTTAAACCAGATCAGATAAAATGTGTTCTGCTTATATCTGTTGCCTATGAACAGTTCAGGTGAATTCCACATTTGTGGAGTGTTTTGAACAGATTGAATTAATTTCCTTCTATTCAGTGATACTCTCAGCATGAAATAAGAATTGCCATGTAGGGATAAGAGCCATGATTATTTTTTTTCAAGTTTTCTCCTTAGCAGAAACTTTTGCACAAACTTCTCCATTTTCTATTGTAAATAAGAAACAGCATGTGCTTAGGAAAGAGAAATGAGTTTTCCAGGGGAAGAGAAAATACTGTAAGATAATACTGATCAGCTCAGCTGGCCATGATCTCATTTGCTGCCAGACCATCTTTGAGTTCATTAAAAAACATCACAGAAAAAAAAGTTGAAAGGACTTTGTAAAAGTCTGTGGATTTTCACAGTCATCTCCTCTAAGAAGTTGTCAGGTAACATCTAATCATAAATTTGTATATTTTTTATAGTGCAACGTAAATCAAAATGTAGAGTCAAGAATATAATCCAAAGTTAATGATCTATAGCTCATCTTTCACAATTAGAGCTAAAATGGATAAACCAAATTTGGAGAAACAGACAAAAGTCTAGTAGTTAATCCTCCAAAATCTATATAAAAATACTGACTCTATTGACAGGGTAATACAATAATAATGTATTGCAATCTGTTACCAAAACTTCACCAGAACTCAATAAAGTAGTAATTTGCAGTAATTACAGTGAAGTGCCTTTTGGAATTGACACAAAAATTTCCAGCCTGAAACAGCCTGTTGTAAACATCAGAAAACTTATGTGTCCTTGCAACTCAGAAGTTTGTCAGGTAAGATATACTGATTGCAGAAGTTAGTCCCCACTGGTACCAGCTCAGTCTTTACTAAAATGTCTCAGCTGATACTTTGAGAGAACCTAGAGCAGTCGGTTAGGAGTCAAGAGATGAGTGTTTTAATTCTTAAGTTGCTAATGATTATTCCACCAAAAAAGTGGTGGTAACAAACAGTGCTTTCTTTCTCTGTTAGTTTGTATACCCATGAGGACAAAAACTGTTTCAACTGTGACCTTTAAAAAAATATAAATTCAACAGGTAGCTCTAAATTTCTCTTGTGAGTAATGTATATGGTATTCTACAAAATTTTTCATAATGGTTCTTTATTACTCGCCTTATGTTATACTTGCCTTATATTATCTGAGTGATACCTCACACAGTCTTTAATATGTTCTCCAGTTATTTAACAGGTTGGTTTAGATATCTTTTTAAAATTTTCTTCTTTACCCTGTTAATTTTAAACTGAAAGAACTTCTGATGAACGCAGAATCAATGAGCGAGCGGTTCTTCAAAAGATAACGTAGTTTGCTTAGAGGTTTTGGCTGCAACCCTTATATAATTATTATTGCCAGCAACATTAAACTTGAATACAAGAAAATCAGAAAAGTAATCAGATAGGAATACTTATCATATGCAAAGTTCAAATGTAGGTGGGTTTTTTTTGTTTGTTTTTTTTTTTTTTTCCTTCCCAGCATCAGAATTCTGGAAGGTTTTCTTCAAAGAGGTGAGAGGTGAAAATCTCGAGAGGGAAGATTTTCAAATTTTAAGGGGATTTCCAATAGAACCTGCAGTTACTGGTAACACCTGAGGATAATTTTCAAAGGCAGGACTTTTGAGTACCATATCTATTTTGACTTTTGGGCTGAAAATGGTGAAAGAAATCCAGACCTAGAAAAAGAGACAGAGCAAAAGAATTTCTTATACAGAATTCAAATCATCATTAATTTCCTCTGTCTGGACAAAATTGGAAGCAAAAACTCCCTTGGTGAGAGTTATGTCAAAGCATAGGCACTGAATATGCCATCTGCTTCCACAGACAAAGATTGTTCAGCTTCATGAAGGAAGGCTATACAGGGTTCTGTAATCTAAGGACTTCAAGTATCTTATGGAACAACATACAATAGTATTTTATTTATTTTAAAGTTTATCAGGGTCTTTTAAAGTTAATTCAGGGTCTTACTTTTGTGAATGCATGAATCCATAAAAAGAAAGCAGGTAGCTATTTTTTTTCCTGTCATTTTCCAATCCCAATTTTACCAGCATGACATGTAAAATTAAAAATGTAAGTGAATAGATAATTTCATTAGAATTTCTGGTGTGGAAACATTTTAATTTTTCAATTAAAACCTGACAGAAAGGTTGCTTTTATGACCTAAAGCAAATGGTGGGTAATTTAGTTTGGTCTGGCTCCTGTGCTTTCAGTGTTTTGGGATTGCTACTATGCAGGGGTTAAGCTGTAAGAGGAAAAGAATGTATTGTCGTACCTGCAGGGAACGAGAAATCCTGGTTAGGTTTCTCTTCTGATCTAGGCACTGATATGGTGGCCTTGTTTTTGTACTCTGATGAATTCAAGCTGCTGTGTTCTGAGTGCTCCCTACTTCCTGACCTTTTTTCTATTTTGCCCTGTTTTCAAGGGCTACATCTGTCATAATCAATGATACTGTGTTTCATTGTGCCAAAGGAGCTCAAGCTGGTGTCTGTCTTGCCAATGCCAAAAGACACTGGTTCAAAAAGATATTTGAGAATGCTGAAATGAAACTCTTGGATTATATTCTCTTCCTGATTCCTGTTTTAAATTGTGCACTATTGTATTTCTCTTCATCACATAGTCAAACTGACAGAGCCCCATGTAACAATAAACAATACTGAACTGCCAGCCTTTAACTTTTACTGTTTGCTTAGGAAGTGTGCAGGAACTAATGAGAAAGTGTATGAATTCATTTTTTGACCAAAAAATGCTGAATAACAGATTTTGCAACAAAAATGGCTCAGGAAAAGACAAGATACATTTTCTGTGTGACAGCTACTTTTGGGTATGTCAAACAAAGCTGTAAAACTTAACCAATATGTCATGCAGGCTTCTTGGAACAAATTATGCAGTTGCCTGACTCCATTCTTTCAGAAAATTTTCCACAGATTTTATTGCACTCCGCCACGGTTACACTGTGGCAGTGAGAGCCGCTGACACAAGGAGCGCAGGGCTCTCCTGGTCGGTGGGACCGTTTTCCTCTGTGTTATGGGCAGCTCAGTGCAGCCAGATGCAGTGTGGAGCCTTTGCTGGCTGCAGCACTGCAGGAGCGTACAAGCAGCACCCAGCTGCGCTTTTCCACACACTGTCCAGCTTTGAAACGATGTAGATGGATAAAAGACCCGGCCCCAGGAGATAGCAGCTTATCCTGTCACAAACCAGGCTTGAGTCCTGATGCCGGGGTACCCCTGATCCCCAGGCTGCAGTGCTTCCTGTGGTATGGAAACAAGTCCCACGGGATCGCATGGGAGGGGCTGCAATAGAGCTGCAGGGGGAAGCCAAGACGGTCAGAGGAAATACTTGTAAGCACCTTACTCTTAGAGTATTCTTCTTCCCTGGAAATATTTTCTTGTCAGCATTTCTACTGTTGGATCCCTTCTAGTTATGAGACCATGTGATTGCGGTTTTGCAGGGTAAACCCAAGGGACTCTGAAAAGTTTCTTTGATTTCTGGACAAGGGAGCAAGCCCATTATTAGTATGCATAGAGGACTGTTTAGACTACTGACCACTTGGCAACAAATTTTCTTACTTTCAATTAGATATATTTGAGGTGCTGGAGCGAGTCCAGAGAAAGGGAATGGAGCTGGGGAAGGGTCTAGAGCACAACTCTTAAGATGAACACCTGAGAGAGTTCGGGTTTTTTAGCCTGAGGAAAAAGAGTCTCTGGGGAGACCATATCCCTCTCTTGAACTTCTTGAAAGGAGGTTGTAGCTAGGTGGGGTCAGTCTCCCAAGCAGCAAGTGATAGGACAAGATGAAATGTTTTTGAGTTGCACCAGGGGTGGTTTAGATCACATATTAGAAAAATTTCTTCACTGAAGGCATTGTAAGGCACTGAAACAGGCTAGCCAGGGAAGTGTTGGATACACCATCCCTGGAAGTGTTCAGGAAACATGTGGGTGGGACTCAGGAGGGCATGGTTAATGCTGAACATGGTGGTGGCACTAGGTTGATGGTTGGGTTTGATGATCTCAAATGTCTTTTCCAGCCCTAACTATCCTACGGTTTTCCCTGTTTTTCTCATTCATGAATATCAAACTAAAAAAAAAAAATTAAAAAAAATTAAAAAAGTTTTTTTTCCCTGTGTTCTGTTCAAACAACTCTAAATACTTTTTGATGGGAAAGAGACCATAGTTGTCTGCTTGAAGATAATATTTCTGGTCAAATTATATCTTGTGAGTAGCACTAACTTTAGGCTTATTTCTGTTAGTAAGCCTCACTTCTACCTTTATAATAATTCATGGAGCTCAACTTTATGGGACAATGCATGTGTTATTGTCAGAGTAGTCCTACTCATACAGCATCCATCCTGCATGGCATATTCCACTGCCTGGATTATGTGCAGTCTGCCTGAACGGCAGCCTTCAGTAACACATTTACAGTACATCCTTCTGCTGAAAAAAACACAGCGGTCTATTTATAAACTGTTTAGGAGTTAAATGTCTCATAAGTGTTCCAGCCCTCAAAAGCAAGCATTCACACTTCCTGTGTATTAGCGAAATGCCCACATTTATTCACAAATCATTCTCTGGGCTGTTTTTTCAACTCTAAACCACAGCTGAAGCGATGACATTTTCTCCCTTCATCTGGCTTTCAGTCAAGTCCACAATCACTTTCCCTGTGTGCCTTGAATGTTTAATTGGTAAACACTGCAAGACAATATTTAACTACAAATAAAAATCTATCATTACTGCCATGTCATAAACACATAGGGAAATTCCACTTTAATTTTCTGAAATTGCTTGCTTGCAGCACTAAATATATGGGATTAAACTGGCTTTTGAGAGCATGCTAACTGAGAAGCAATAAGATGCTTTTGGCCTGGTGCTGTTTCTGAAGGCTTTACAAAGATGCTATCATGCAGCATTTCAATCATGGCAGGAATGAACTGGAAATTTCCTGAGAAGAGGTGGTGGGTAGGTAAAAGGTTGCTATAAAACCTTAAACCTCCCCTAAGGTCATATTGCAAACTGCTTGAAATAACGAATCTTAAAAACATGTAATGCAACTGTGGTGTAAATATAAAAATTGCTGCATGAGTAAGTAGACAAGGAAATAAAAAAACCAAAATACCTCTGAATGAAGGAGAAGCAATGACTATCTATATGACCTCTCTTTAAGCCTTACACTCTTTCTGCAGTTTCAAGTCCCAGTCATCTCTTGCATTCCCCTTTTCAACTTCCTGTCCCTCAGTTCCATTCTCTCTTCTTTCTCCTCTATGATCATCACTTTAAATCTTTGCCTCGTTCTTCAATACTGTCCCATCTATTTCCCCTCCATTAACTTGTTTTTTCATTTGCTGCATGCTACTCCAGCCCTGCTTCTGTCTATAGTTTTCTTGATACTTAATTTACCTTAATCTCTTACATTTATCTCAGCATCTTTATCTGTTATTTAGAAATCAGCAGAACTTTCTCCATGTTCCCCTTCAAACCACTTTTGTCCAACCTGTTCTGAATGCAGCACTGTTTGTTCTCAGTGCTTCTTCCCTTCTTCTTCTCCTAAACCATATTTTATTCTGTTTGATACCATCATTTGCATTCCCTCCTGCTGAGTCCTTTATAGGATTCATTCCATCAGTTTCTGATTTCTCTGCTGTTTACAACTGCCTTTTCTTACTCTGCCTGCACTGTTGCTGACTTCTTGACTTGAAATAATTTTCAAAATGCATGCTGTTGTTGAGGTTCTGGCTGTGTGACAGGGATCATGTTTAAGACCTAGTATCTTTTTCTAAAAACCAGTTTTTCCAGTGCACACTACATTCAAACCATCTTTGTATCAGTACTTGGAGCTCCTCTCTCCAAAGAGAGTTATATCCTCACATCAGTTATATCCTCAGAAAAGGGAGTTTCTACACAGAGAATTTGTGATCCAAATACTGACAGTAAAAGGGATCAGCAAAACAAAACACTAAAACATTATTGCTCCTCTTTTACATGGGCTGAGCTGAAAGTTTAATTCAGGTCTTGTAAAACTTAGTCCAGTTTGTTAATGGTGGAAATATTGTTACTCAAACCATCATCTTCCTGGTTCTCCAAGAAGTAAAACCAGCCTGGGCAGATGTGGAGATTTTCTCAGCACCTGCCATAGTTACTCAGTGTCACATTTAAGGTGCTGTCAATTTTGATGACAGATGTATTGCAGGCTTTACTGCGAAGTGCAGCCATCCAGTAGAAACTGGTCCAAGGCACTAAACCAGGCTGCTATTATTTCAGCTGTCTGGGAAACTAGTGTGATAGCATGTGATAATATGGTTAGTGCCCTTACTAGCACCTGTCTTCAGTTTTTCCAACCACTTTACTTTTTCTTTCAGTGGGAAGTAAATCAGAGACACATATACAAACACAAATGTTAGTGTGTGGTGAGCAATGGTCCTGGTGTGCAAATTGGCTCTTTTAAAAAGACTTCATTTTCTGTTCTCTTGCATTGGAAAAATAAATCCTTTAGACTGAGAATTCTAGAAAAGTACCCAGATTCAGCTGTTGCTTTCCTGGATTTTTACATGATGCATGTAATGCTTATTCACTGTAAAAACATCTTTCTTCCTAAGGCAAATCATCCTTCAATGTGAATCCAGGTTTTTCCTAATACCTCTAATGCCCTCAAGGGAGATAAAGCATTAAGCAATAGATTGTATGAAAGTATGTAACCTGGTATATATAAGCTAATAATCTCTGGCCAGAAGTGCAGCCTTTCAAATAGTTGCTACAGCTGGTAAACTACACATAATTATGTAGGGAGTCATCATTTTCTACTCAGTCCTTGTCAATCATATCGCCACAGTAATTTCTTTTAAAGACACGTAAAAACCAGAAAGTCTGACAAATACATTTGCTAATTAAGTCCCCAGCTAAATCAAGAGTAAGACACAGATGCCATGCTCCTCCTTTGCTTCCTCCTGACAGCATAGGAATGGCTTCTTGAGAAATTATCACTTTTTCATTTAAAAATCGTGTATTCCTGACAAAACAAAGGCAGGTAGATACTAGTAACTCTGTAATGTGGTTCTGAATTTGTTAGTGAGAAGGTGAAGTCAAAGCGAGGAGATGAGAGAGGTGCTGGGAAAGGGAGGAGGTAGAAGAAATACAGGTTGTGAATTCAGTGTCAAAATGGTAATCACAGAATCACAGAATAACAGAATGGTTTGGGTTGGAAGGGACCTTAAAACTCATCTCATTCCAACCCCCCGCCATAGACAGGGACACCTCCCACTAGACCAGGTTGCTCAAAGCCCCATCCAGTCCGGCCTGGAATACTTCCAGAGACATTCCCAACCTGGACAACCGGTTCCAGTGTCTCACCACCCTCACAGAAAAGAATTCTCTCCTAGTACACAATCTAAGTGTGCCCATTTGCAACTTAAACCCTTTTCCCCTTGTCCTGTCACTGTGCACCCTTGTGAAAAGTCCCTCTCCAGTGAATGAATGTGGCAGTCAGCTACGACAGGGAAGTTATGTCTCTAATTTGCCTTCCAGCCTTCAGGCTTGTTCTTGGCAGAAAGACAGAGAAAAGGCTAGTGAGCAATTCTGAAGGTAAAAACTGATTATTAACAACTACAGCAGAGATGTACGGTGTGGGAGGTGGACGGGGATGATGTGAGGCCATACAGGTAATTGAGAATGCCTGTCTTCAGGCATACATCTTGCTTATTCGTAAGCCTGTTCTAGATAGGTTGATTTCTAAATCACTATCTTCATAATTAGTACTTTTAAGCATTATTGTTTACTTTTGAAACTCTTTTTATTGTAATTGTTAATTTAAAAAATAAGAAGAGATTGTTAGCTCCAGACACCAAGCAATTAGAAATTATTAATCATCACGTTTCAGTGATCTTAAAGACACATACATATATACAAACAGATATTGTGTTACTAGACTAAAATATTTTAAAATTGTGGATGATTAAGACCAATACTTACAATTTTTAGAACATGTTTTAAAACATTCTCTGGAGGAATGTGGTGCACATGAATAAAGAACTTTTGAGTATGGTAATCAGCCACAAACCAGTGTTTATTCACACAAAGCTTTTTATTCATAAATGTGCTGTGGACCAAAGAAAGAAAGAGGAAATAAGGCAGTGTAGAACCAACACTCACTATTCTGTTTGACTCTATACTGCCTGTGTAGGTGCTCTGAGCAGTCCCATCTGTTAATGTAGTCCTTCTGCAGCACGGCTGTGCGGCAGGCTGTGCCCTGGCTGCCCACCCAGGCTGGCTCTGTAGTACGTTGGTTGAGAAGCAGCCCCAGAGCCTGGTGCTCCTCAGACAGGTTATCTGAGGTGGTATGTCTGTCTGTTAACTCTGGAGAGAGCCTAGGGTGACTTTGCAAATGCCTAAAGCAGGTGACTCAAGCTAGGTGGGGTTCAGTCCCTGAATTCCTCTCCTCATAGCAGCAGCCTGTTCAATCAAAAGCAGCCTTGAAATCTTGCTACAGCCCAAAGCAAAGAAACCTCTAAATTCCATTCGATTGCTACATCCTTATGCTTCAATACAAAATAACTTTTACAAGATGTGCTTGAAGAATAGGGCCAAGTCTTACACTACAGAACCAAAGAGCTTTGCAAAATGCGTTAAATACAAGAGAAGCTCCTTGCTCCATTCTGTAGGTTGAAGCAACCGTTTTCCTCCTTCGGTAGGGGCAGTTCTGACTGTTCTTTAGGCCATGCCACCTTACTCTGCTATCACCTTAACACTCGATCCTCCCCTCCATGTAGGACCAGGATGTTTTCCACTAACGTCAGCATAGCCAGACCATGTCTGTGGTGAATGAGGATGGAAGAAAGGAGTCCTTCACATTTCCATATTGATAAGAGTCTTATTGCTTGTGCACAATTTAGCTCTGTTTTCACATACACATCATATTCAGGGTCTACTTTAAGGACTCCATTTACTTTGGACCCACAATTTCCTGGTATCAGGTCTAATTGTCTGGCTGCAGTGTTAGATTTCTTAGGACAGCATTCCAAAGCCTGGGATGCACAAGCAAAAATTTCTAGTTTCAGATGCCCAACTGACTATTAAGTTAAGCTGTTCTTAAGACAGCTGACTTTCCTTACAGCTACACAACAGCAAGCTTTTATCAACACCAAACTGGTGCTGATACAACAAGGTCAAACATTTGGAGCAGTTGAAGAGGAGACAGCTCATTTCAAAGCTCCTTTGTTCATAAGCTTCCATGGCCCAAGCTAAACACTCCCTAGACTTGGAAGAAAGTTGAAATGTTTTTTTAAACATTGAAAAGGTATTTCAGCAAATTCTGTAAAAAAGCAGAACCGCTTTTCAAATATTAAAGCAATTTTATTCTTTAAAAAAAATAATTTTCCCCCAAAACTTAAAATTGGCAGCATCTCTTTTACATTTCTCTCCAGCAAGAAAACACCTCATTCTTACATGGTTTGTATGCATCTGCAGATACAGCAAAGATTAAAAAAACCCCAACAATCAAGACATAATCTAAAACATTCCTTGAAACTTTGTGGCTCTGTCCTGGATATTTTAAGTAGGTCCTGACCAAGACCTGGAACTCACCTTTAGTATTACATAAACCATTCAGTGGTTCAATAAACAGACACTGGATTGTACCCAGGCTGTTTCCCATCTGTTATATCCGGCTCCCACCCCTGTACACAGCGTTTTGAAAGACACAACTAACCCCTGCTGCAATCTGTAGGATGCTGGATTATAAAATTCCATGCAGAGGAGCAGCACACGTCATTGCCAGACCCCAGCCTGGACGTTGGATGTGAGCTCTCCTGCAGCCAGGGCTGGCCATGTGCAGAAGAGCTCGGGGCTATTTTGGGTAAAAATGTGAGCTAGTTCTGGAGGGCTGCGGACCTCAGAGTAAGAAAGGTCTTAATGGTAAAGCCTAGCGAGATCTGGTGGCCCGAGTCCCTGCCCAGGACTGCAGGTGCCTTCTTGGCGCTGGCCCTGGCGGGTGCTGCAGCTCACAGGGGGATGGATTCCTGTCCTGCAGGGTGGCCTCACATCCCAGGCCCACACAGAGCTGCTCAACCACTTTTCTTCACTGCAAGTTGTGTTTTATGGATCTGACAGTGCCACTTCACTGCAGCTACAGCCTGTATGGCTCACAGCCTTCTAAGGCCACTAACAATCATTACTTTTATCTAAACTGACGCTAGTGCAGGCCAGTAGAAGTTAACCAAGTGCTTATCGAATTCATATCTCTGTGTATACACAAACCCATGGCAGAAGACAAGAGGTTTATTTTGCCTTTTAACTCCTTTTAGATCTAGAAGAGTACCTTCATTTAAGGGCCTTTCCCCCTCAATTTATTTACTTACTTGCAATTAATAATAAATATAATTACTTTTTAAACTTGCATGACCGTTAGTTTTCCAGATTATTTTCACTATTTTACATCAGAACATGACAGATTTGGTTTCATGACCACATATATGAGAACAGAGTGATTTATACATTCAGTGTCACATTTAGTATCACTTTGTTAAACGATACAGTTTTATTTTTTACACCATCACTTGCAAATGCTAAAAAAGAATCCCTCTAAGTAACCCTGTAAGTGAAAGCTAAAATGTTCTCTTTAGTATTTTTGGTATTTTCAATCAAAATGGGGAAAAAAAAAAGGTTAAAAAATTGTGCAGTTCCAGTTAGTTAAAACCTCAACTGAACAATAGGTTTCTGCATTTTTATGAAAAAATTAGCATTTGATAATATGCTGAAGTTTTCACAACAATGACAGTAATATTTTAACTTCTGGCTAACTTCTGGTTCAGCTCCATTTAATTGCAGAGGTCTGTGGTACACAGAGGCCAGTTAGGTTAACTACTGAAGTGCTCTCCTTAGGAGTACCTCGGAATATAAATGCTGGAAAAATAACCAGAGCCTTAATCTATGACAAAGTAATCTTATCTGTGTTGGTTCACTAAACAAAACACTGAATTTTGTTATAAAAAGCACACTATGCAGGTTTTGGGTGGCCCATTTTTCTCTTCCTTCAGCAGTGCAGCACCTCTAGCACTGCAAGTGCCAGAACATTTCCAGGGAACAAATTCAAACATCTAATAAAGAGCAGTAAACAGTCAAAGTGAAGAAAAAAATTAAATTTGTTGGTATAACCAGTGGCAAGTACCCAGGAATTTATGGTTTAAAATGCGTGTTCACAATCTTGGTTGATTTTGCAGCAATGATAGAGATACAGGTGGTTTGGCCAAGTATCTGCTAGTTATTCAAACAGCTGCAGGAATGAAAACAAAGCCAAGGGGCAAAACATTTGAAAAACTGATTTTCTTAATAATTGCATTCGTAAGGTTAACTCATGCTGAAGGGGGAATTTGGAAACAGAAGGAGAAAAGTTCTGACTTCGTATTCACACCAACTGAAAGTCAGACTGGTCCCGATCCTCAGTCAGGGAGAGGGACACAACTACCAAGTCTGAACACCCTGAACTGTTGTCCAGAAGAACAGGCTTTTACTGCCCCTCTGATCTTACCACCAATGTGCTTCTAAATATAGTGGAAGTTTGTCAGTTCTAGTTGCAGGTCAGCTCAATAAATGCTGCAATGGAAAACAAAAAAAGTAAAAATACTTACTGTGGATTTATTAATGATTCTGTAAATGAACAAACCAGCTCTCTATCCCTGACTTTATTCTAAACTGTAAGTCTCATTTCTTTTCTCCTGCAAGTTAAAAACCAGTGAAATGCACAGTTGCAGCACTTGGCAGTGATGATCACAGTCCCCTCACACAGCCTTGTCTCTACCTGGTGCCTCCACAGCTTGAGACTGACGGGATTTTCCTCGTAACACCAGCTTTTCTTTTTCTTGCTGAGGGTAAGGCAGCGACACTAATGCTGCTTCCAGGCCTGAGGTCAGTGCAGAAGGAGAATGCATGTATTCTGCTAGCCTGAACATTTTACAACAATCTGGATCACATTATTCTGCATAAACAAAAGAGCCTAGATGAATTCTATGTCAGATACACTTACTCAAAAAGCCTCATAGTCTACTGTCATTCCTGAGCCAAAAAGAAAAAAATAGAAGGAAGGAAAGGAATCTGTTTGCCTTGATTTGCTGCCCACGTGCAAGCATCTGGGGTGATACAAAATGCCCTCAGGTACCTTTCCAAGTATCCAGCAGCTGGTCCAGGATGTCTTTGATCTCCAGCAGGGTCTCGCCCACATCTGGAAGCCCCATGTGTAGGTCTTAGAAACCCTGAGACTCATCCACCAGGAGACAAAGGAGACAAGTGGGGGATGAGTTTCAAAACGTTCTTTCAAGTCAGATTTTTAACCTAAGAACACCTTAGGATATCTCAGACCACACCAGATGCCTGTGGGGGCAACTGAATCAAATTCAGTTGATTTGGGGAAATGTAAAAAAATATCTGGTAATATTTTAATAGATGTCCTCAAAGAGCCATGAAAGGTAAAAGGACAGAAACTTTTATAATGCAATAGCAAATAAAAAGGATGACATAAGGAAAAAAAAAGGAAAAAAGTATTTATTTTCAGTTTGAAAGATTCCTTTGAGGGCAAAATAAAAAGGGATGTAGGACCATATATTGTCAAGAGAGTCAGAAGTGGCAGTGGCATAGTATTCAGTATTCAGCCACTAATATACTTGCAAAGAACTAAAAAGAGGTAGAACAAATCATAAATGTAGAGAATATGATACATAATTGGTAAGAATATCCAATTATATTTCATCAACACCAGAGCTGTAAAAGTATGAAAGCAAACACCAGACCAATATCTCTCTGAGGTAAAAAAGGGGAAAATTTTAGTCTATCTACAAGATATTTATGAGCTTAGTCCTCATAAATGTTGTGAATTCTTTCAGTTTACCACCATAAGATTAGAATCAAACCTTAAATTGTATTTTGCTGTGTAGGTAACATCAAAAGACCATAAAAATACTTAAAAAAATATTTAAGTGAGTCCAGTGCATACAGATCTACTGCAGATGTTTAGGAATGCTTCTGCTTGGTGGTTCAAACTGCTATGAGCACAGGAAAAATTATACTTAGCTTTCTCTCTATAAAGTTACCAGCAGTAAGACTCACAGATAAAGAATTTCTTTTTAAATTTTACCCTGAAATTACGTAAGTGAATAAGGCAACATTCCTCAGGATGACATTAGGATATAATTGATTGGTTTTCCAGACTACAAAAGGAATGTACCTAATCATGGTAAAGGATAACATTTTTAAAATAAATTTAAAATCCTCAGAACTCTCCAAAAAGCTTACATGCTTCAGAAATAAAAAATGCTATTGTATCTACCTTTAACATGGGTAAGAGGAAAAAAAAAAAGAGGCATCTCCTCATGCCAGAAAAATGCAATTCAGAAAACTGCAAAAACTGCATAGCAACCTATCTGGGAAATCCTACCAATGTGTCCAAACTGTGCTTTGTGTCCATTTCTCATGGTAATCCTTTATCTGGGAACAAAGCCACAATTGCTGAAACAGCTCTGCTGGTACAAAGTAACAGCGTGTCCAATAAGCAACAAAGGACGATTTAGTTCTCAGAACAAATAACCTGGCTGGCTCCAGACGAGCTTGCTCAAGAAGCAGAGCAGCAGCACTTCCCATCTCACAGAGCTGGGTACCCTGAAAACCTGTCCAGACCCAGCCTGGGGAGGTGCCCAGCCCTGGTCTGGCCTGGATGAACACATCAAACGTTGTCACGTGCAAGCTCACCTTTGAAGATCTGACATTCTAAGTTCTTCACACAGGACTGGCCAGAGCAGTGGTTTTGCTTCTCTTGGTGATGACATCCAGGGTCAAATATTTCAACTATTACTGTGATAAGTTGATAAATAAGGGAAAGTAAAGTGATGGTTTTGATTATTTTTGGGAGGTGGTCAGATGCCAAAAAAGATGGTGCATTCTTCTTGTTATCTGGAGAGAGAATATGAATCCAATACAAAGAGAACAAGAATATATGACAGAATATGGCAACTGCCACTAGCAAGGAATTATGTCACTCTACCTTATTTTTAAAAACAGACTGAAGCACATCAACAATCAGACAATGAATTTATTTGCAGGATACATTTATTATACATAGAAAACAATACTTATTGTTTGGTTAATTAAATAGAGAAGAAAAATAAAAAACAAAACCACAATACATTATTCAGTGTTCCATATATTTGTTAGCTGACATTTTCAAAATGAAGCTTTCTTTTTTTTTTCTGTTTTTTAAAAAAAAACCATGATCATGAACAATGCATAGTGGGAACAAAGGGTCTAGAAATCTAACATTCCACAGCTGTGAGTCAGTGTGAAAAATAAGGCCATGTAGAGGGGAAAAAAAAACCCACAGTGAATTTCTTAACAATACATATTCCATTGACAGGCTTCAGATAAGATCAACTGAGTATATGAAATCCAAAAACAATGTCATGTAAGAAAAATATGAATTTAAAATATTAACAAACAACTTGGAAATAGCGATGGCTTGGAAGTAGCCTCCAAACTTTCAGCCTCATATCAATGAAGATCTATTATACTATGATGCTGCAAAAACCATCTCGGTGAGGTGAGGTGAGAAATATCCAAGTCCATTTTACAAAATAAGCTACAACTACCCATGCTACTTACTCAGCACGTATTTATCAAAGGAATGACAAAGTGTTAAGAAAAAAGTTTGGCCACCAGTCACTGAATGAGTCAATGAAGGGCTGGAAAACATATCTTCCTGCTCTGAAATGTTAATTACAAGTTCTTTTCAGGTTTCATGACAATGTAAAC
Organism: Bombycilla garrulus; assembly: GCA_013400315.1. Taxonomy (NCBI): domain Eukaryota; kingdom Metazoa; phylum Chordata; class Aves; order Passeriformes; family Bombycillidae; genus Bombycilla; species Bombycilla garrulus. Next base: position 411,914 of record VXBU01016241.1, read on the forward strand.
AGAATGGAAGGAATTGCAGTGTCACATCCTGCTCTTTGTTCCTGTCCTCTCACACCGAGTCAGCAGTGTGAAAGTTTCATAAAGCTGCCATAAACTGAAGTCCTTCACTGCCCTTACCCACTGCCTTCTGCTCTGCATGTGATGGAGTGGATGAGCCCAAGGAGCAGGAGTCACAGAGCTGCTGTTCTCTGGCAGTCCCCAGTGCAATGTTCCCAAATGCTGCACTGAAGCAGGGTGTGTACCCCAGGTAGCTCAGCCACATTAAATAACTGATCAATAGAAAGTGTTATATGAAATTCAGCATAAAGAGGGTATAAAATATTTGCTGATATTGGATCTTACCTGTGTTAAGATTCAAGATTCCCTGCTCACAAGATTACAAGAACAAAGCTGAGGCAAGACCGGTTGTGGAAATTGGTTTGAATGCAGGTGTACAGAATGCATATTTTTACAAATAACTACTTCTATCTAGAGTTTAACTCACATATTTTAAAAACAATTAAATACAGACTAGGCTATATAAACCTCTATAAGCCTTCTTCATCTGTCATTAGTGATACCCAGATCTGTATGAAAGCTCTGGATTTGTAAGACATACATAATTTATTTTTAAAATATTCCTACAGGTCACCCTTTGACATCACATAAAATGTACGGGCAGCTGTGGGAATGCTGGGATTGCTTATGTGCTAAACTGAACCAAACATTTCCTTATCAAAAGAAAGATGAAACACCCTGACTGCCATGGAGCGTTCTGTCCTGAAAACTTTATTTCTTCAGTTTGCTCTACACAGTCTTGTTCATCCCAGTTCTACAGAACAGCACAAACAGCAGCAGTGAGAGAGTGATGGATTCCAAGGCTGACCTTTTTAGTTGCCTTGAAAAAGCTGTGTTTACCATGCTTGTAGCTCAGGCTTCACAGAAAGTAAGAAACATACTTTAAACATCAGCTGAACAAAACCCAGGCAGCTGTGGATACATCATGTCCCCATCACTTGTCTTCTGTTAATGAAGAAGTCAAGAATTGCTTATGGGAAGAGAACATAAGTTTCTATTTTCAAATCCAGAGAAAACCATAGACAGAACTTGCAGAGAGAAGGAAAATAAAAACAAAGCCTACATTGCAGAACATGGAGGATTGCTGTAAGCAATCCCTAAAAAAGCACTAATCCATCCTATGGCTGTGCATGTATCTGTTACACAAATCTATGTATACATACATAGCCACAAATGTAGAATTATCACTGAAAGAAACTATCAACATGGCTGTTTCATTCTAAATAAAAACGATGAGTTAACAAATTTTCCACTGTGGCTTGTAATTTGGGATGACTAATCTGCAAGTTTGTCTATACCTTTTCTAGTGAAGCCTCTTTGATTTAATTTGTACAGAAGCAAGTGAGTTTTAATTTCCTAAGCTAGCAAAAAGCATGTAACATCCCCCATGCTAAGGAGTTTGCCATTTTCATGTCATATCATGCATTATCAGAATATGCCATGTAAATATTTGCTGATATAAAAAACAATTTCATAAAAAATGAAGTAAAATGATTATAATTATGGAATTCTTCTGGAAATTTTCAAACAAAAGCTAAATACAACATTTCTGCATATTAGACATTACTTTTTCCATCTGATACAGATTTAAAATGCATAGTATATACATAAATAGTAGCATCCATCCAATCTTTAAGAGTGCTGTGTTTTATAGTTCAGTCAATATGCCCTATAATTATATAGATGGATTCCATAGTAAAGATTCTGAGGGCCTAATTATAATAAGATGTAAAAGGATTTAATTTAAAGCAAAGACTTTCTGTTTCTACAAAAACAAAACACACATCAGAAATACTCCAGTAAAAATCCAACACAAAAAAAATCACTCTGTACTTTTGTGTTTGCTCTTGCTAAATAAACAACAAAAATCCCAGGAAAAATCCTCCCAGTAACTGTATGTATGGCACATGCTTATCAGAATGTAATCCATATGTTAAGATTACAGAGAATGAAATGGATCCACTGTCCAAACTAACTAGTACCTTTGCCTACACTAATCTAAGGTGTGCTGGGTCAACATACATACTCAGTTTGCTTAAAGTCTTAATTTAAAGAACCTGTACGTACCTAAATCAACCCTTATGCAGTCAAATTTTAGGATGTGGAGAAATGGACTCATGAATTATTTTTAAGCACTTCTAGTATTCTCTCTTCCATATCTAAGGTCTTTACAGTTCACTAGTGTGTCTGTTTTGCTGAAGCCATGACCAATATTTTCTCCACCCTCTTCTTGCTCATGAGGTCAGACCCAGGCTGAAGCTCTACTTAGTAAAACCGTGGCTTTCACTGGCCATGTAAAGTACACTGGCTTTAGCTTCATTTGGTAGCACACTAAATAACCAGGAACATCCTGCCAGCCTCATTATAGCAGACAAAATTTGTGCATGTCAGTTCAGAAGCTGAGTTTTTCCAAATCTGTTGCTTTCATCTCCATGCTAAAGGATTGTTCCAAGCCATTGTAGCCAACATGAAAAAGTAAATATCAAACTTGACATGTTTTGAAAGTAAACAACCTGTCTTACAAAACTACACTAAAACTTTCTAAGTGCGAATTAATTTTTTGCACTGTAGATTAGATGAGACAGAGGAAAATATAGAGCCACTGGAAGGAAGAGCTCAGATCAGTAAACAGCCAACTGTCTGAGGTGAGAGAGCAGTTTGGAACAGACCCTCAGAGCCAGGCCTTGTGCAAGGACCAGGCTGCTCCTGTCCTCCTACCCACAGAGGGACGGCAGAGTGGCTCATGCAACCTGCTACTCTGAAACCTCTGTATGTTTCCAGGAGTGATGACAATTTAGACTTACAGGGTGTAATTTATTTTTTCTTTCTTGCACTTTGTGTTACTTCTAGTGGTGCCCAAAGGGACCAGCTCACACTGGATTTGAGGATTTACTCTCTCCTACCAGGATCTGTCCCAGTTTACCTGGGTTGAAATGACTGAAAAGGAGAGGCACAGGCCAGCCACCCCACAGAGGTGAACTTCAAGGGCCCACCCAGCCTGTGGCAGCACTGGAAAGGGATATAAACTAGCCAACAACAAATAAATAAACATGGTCTCTCATTGCTGCTTGCATCATCATAGGAAAGGAGCGGATCTTAAGTGCAAACGCTACTGTGCCAAAGTACACATCAGTGGGTAAATGCAAACATCACAGACTTACGAATCTGTGCACCAACACCAGGAATTGGGCTCAGCCCTGCTTTGAAATTACCCAGGCTTTCACCTCAAGTGCCAAAAGAATCTATTTTACCGAGTCATTGATGTTTCAGCACTTCCTGCAGGCCAGGATCTGTAAGCTTAGGTTCCACTTCAGCTCCTCATGGAAAGACCATTTCTGTAAAGGAACTCTGAGCTACAGCAGTTCCTATATGGAGCACTGGATGAGGCAGAAGTTGCAGGGTATTTTTCAAAAATTTCCTATTTCAAATATTTAGGCTCCCAAACCAGAGCATTTTTGATTAAATATCAGTCTATATTGAGGCAAGGCTCTGACTGAACCCGATTTACATAAACCAAGCAATATATCACAGGAGGACAAGACATTCAATACATAATTCTACTGGGTACAAAACATTAAAGACCTAAAGAGCTTCAAAGCATTTCAGACATACTTCAGTCAGTAAAACACTGTCTGTTCGTCCACTGTTTCTTTTAAGAACAAGGTCTGTATTCATCTCAGAGAACCAAATGTTTAAATAGTTACGTCACAATCATATTCTTCCTCTAAATAATTCATACCTAAGACCAGCTAAAAATCTGTGTTAGCTACCTTGGAACATAATGAATCTTAGCAAAAGAAAATTACCCTTTGAAATACAGAAAACCATCAGGGAGTTACTGTACATATTACATGCATAGCATCAGAAAATAGACACCATAAAAACAACAGGTTTCACTTTCAACTGTAAACAGGTAGAATACAGTATTATTTTCTGAGTAAAACATCACAAACATTACGTATCACTTAGGAAAACTGTGCACACCATACTTCAGCACTCAGAAACTAAGTTTCAGTTATTTTGTAGCTATTGCTGACAAATATTGCCTTTAAAAAAACTTCACTGTGTATGGCAATATACAACTGAAAGCGTAAGCAACATAAACAAGTGGGCTTTGTTATCCTCCCACAAGCTTCAGTTTTAGCAGACATTGGCACTTATCATCTACATCCTGAGGACAACATTCCTCCAGTCATTTTGGCCAGGTGAAAAGAAAGCCACTGACCCATATGGCTGCTCTCTCCCCATTAACACATGGTAAGCATTTACCTAGCTTTTCCCCATTCTGAGACCAGACTTTAGGGCTTCTTAAAATCCAGTTTGGTAGAATACCAGACTAGAAAAACCAAAACAAGTCACTGAAAACCATGCTGATTGAGAAATTATCAGAGCCCACACAGATCTTCTGACAATTATTTAAATTAAAAAATAAAACTGTTTTTTTACCTTTCACTTCACAAACATTTGAGGCAAAATAATTCCCTTATTTTGAAACACTATTTCTCTAAAATTCATACAGTGCTTAAGGAGTAAATAAAAAGGCTCCTACTTTTTCCTATTAGATTTCCCATGACCACAGGCATGGTGTTGTAAATAAATTAAATTAATGCAGCAACCACCAGTTGATTGTTCTTTCAGTGTCATTTTAAGGGAATTATTTAAATCTCAGTACTGGACAAATTTTAAAAGGTTATGGATTCATTATTTCTGTGTACTTTGAGAACTGATGGAAGAATATCTAATGTTTTATCGTGCTGTTACCATCCAAAGTCCCAGTGCAACATTGGCAGCCAAAAGTGCACTACCAGCAAGCAAAATTAAAAAGCCAACAAGCTCTCTGTTTTGTTTTTCTACAATTAGGGAGCTCAGGGTGGCTTCCAGGAAGGAATTTAATATCCATTGACCATCCAAAGCGAAACAGGGTACAGCATTGATAACAGCCAGTGCTCCTGAGAGTGAGATGAGGTACCTGGTTGAATTTAGTTAAGGTTCATTAAGAGTATCTGATAAAATGTAAAAAAAAGTAAAATAATAAAAAAAAAGATGCATGCATTTTATTTCTAGTATGCAGAGAGAGACATACGAAGGTTATTTTCTAGCTGCCATTCCATTTCACAGAAATTATATAAGTAAAATTAGTTTAACACTGTAACATATCCACTCTGAGAACTGCCTTTATAGATTTTTATTTTTTAAGAGCTAAGTTTGGATACTTAAACCTGCACTCTTCAAAACCTGAGTGAAAGCAGGAGACAGCAAAACCACCATCTTCTTTGCTTGCTTTGTATGATTTCGGAGGAAGGTTACAGCTCTAACACCATGCCTGAACTAAGAAGGTATTCTAGACCCAAGTATGAAATCATGATTACAAATATTTTCCAGAACACTCCCTAGTAAATGACTAGAATATAATCAGAAATCTGACCTATCTCTCCTACTCAACTTTTAGCCAGAAAAGCTGAGTGGATTTCTGTACCTGTGTGTGCATGTGGGAATGAGGCACAGGCAGGTAATGTTCACTGTTGGGTAAAGGCTTGCTAACTGCAGCACCTACTTCCATTCTAAACAGCCAGGCAAGACACAAGTCAGAAAGCAGCTGGGGCAGCATGAACCTTGATGTGTTCCCAGAAAACAGGAGCTTATCTGGTACCTTTACTCTGGTTCTATGGATTTGTTACTAAACTGAACTACACAGTCTAGTTATTCTATGGCCATGCATAAGCATTTCCGTTTCTAAGGGTATGGGTTTCTAGATCAGCCACATTCAAGTCTACTAATCTATATGTGTGTGTGTGTACATATAATCCTGTTCCTTAATAAGCAAGAACTAATTAAACTACCTGATTTTTTTAATAGCCATTTTCTTTTCTTTTGAAGAAAAAAATTAAAAAACAAAATATATCCTGTTATTTAGTTCAGTATAATGACACAAAAGTAATAAAACTGATATTGCAAAACTAGCAAGAACAGCTCATTTTTCCTGACTTAAATTCAGGCTTACTTTGGCTTTCTTGTCACAGCTGTTAAGGCTCACCCTCAACAGTTAAAAAAACACTGACCAAAAATATTCACTTAAGCACAAGAAAATGAGAGATTTCATTTTTAGCTTGGCACATGGACAATAATCAATGCAGAGATGGGATAAAGATGTCAAATCTCTACAGAAATATTTCAGGAAATCCTGTCTAAAATGACATCCAACTGAAATTTTGCTAGGTCACTAAATTCTGAACAGTTCCCTTCTTACCTTAAAAGAACAAACATACTTCAAAGGATACTTGCAAAATGTCTCTATCACCACAGGCAGATCGATACTTAGAAAGTTTTGTCGTGGTACAAAACTGCTGAGACTTACTGAAATGAAAATACACAAAGCATGAAAAGTCATTCCAGGGTTATAACATCATGAATTTTAGATTATAATTTTGCAGAAAAACCACATGTGAAATGACCCTCATCCAGGACAAATAATCATTCTCAATAAGGGTTTGACTGTTCGTTTTTACAAGATTGCAGCTGTTATATTTTTCTTAAACACGGCCACTATCACAGTAAAGTCACTACACAAAGCACTATTAGCATTTCAGTAAACTAGATCTAAAATATATATTTTCAGAGGCATCTTTAATCATAAAGACCCCACTGTACGACTCCAATATTTTTCAAAGAAAAGAGATTATGGTTACCAGACTTTTTCAACATATGCAGTCCACACGCATACTGTGGGTGCACACGTGTATTTTCTCTGAAGGCCAGAAAAATCTTCTCTTGCAGTACCTGCAGAAGAACCTCCTGAGCGGAGGCTGAGATCACGGTGTACAGGAGTGGGGGAGATGGGGAGCAGAATTCTGCAGTCCCTCAGAGAAAGCAAAGGCTACGAGGGGATGCACGGCTGCACCACACAACACCAGTTAGCCAGTACATAAGCAGCTTCTCTTCTGTGTTCAGACAATACGTGACTTCAAGGTGTAACTTGGTGCAACTCAAAAGCCTGGGAAGTGGGATTCAGCATCCTTAAAAATAGTGACTGGATAATTGCACTGTCAAGGACCACATGAACTTAAATACTTTATTACTGTACACACTGTTCTTTGAAGGTGTACATGAACCTTCAGTAGACTGCATGTCAAATGTTTCTGAGAGATTCTTCAGAAATCTGTTTGAGACCTGCCAGAAGGCACTTTGTTAGTACAGGCATGTTCCATCTGGGCAGCATCCCGCGTCTGCCAGCACCAGGGACCATTTGAGAACCATTCTGTGACAGCTGCAACAAAGAAGCCTTTTCTACTAAAAGGAAGGTACAGAGAGGTCTTATCCCCAAAAGGAAGAGGTGAGGATAAATTAACGCAGAATTAGAAAACCATCTTGAGAATATACTCATATAGTACCACCAATACTCTCTGTCTTTAAAGAACAACTTCAGATGTGAGTTGCAAGCCACAATGGCCTGAATTTTCCCTACCTATGTGAGAATAGTTATAGCCATAAGTAATACATACCTCCACAGAGATATTTGAAGGTAAGAGTTGAAATCCCACTCAATACAAACATCCCTTGGGAAGGGAACAGTTTAACCCACCCTTGGAGAAATTTTAACTGTAGGCTAATAGAACTGGAAACATAACATACCCAAAGTGCTGCTAAGTACATCTTACTTAAGAGTGAGATCAGATTCCTTCAGGTTCAATAAAGAATTCAAGGACACAGCAACAAAGGTGAGTGAAAGGAGTTCTAAAGTCACATAAGGCAGAGAACTGGTCCATTCAGTCACATAAAGACATTTTCTTCTGTTAATAGATGCTCTTCTGATAAGTCCAGCAAACACACCATGGGTTGGAAAGATATGGAAAGCAAGAACCAAAAAAAGAATGGGTTTGGTGTGGCAACAAGCAGAGGACTTTTCAGTATCAAAACTGCCAGTGTGCTTGAAAGTCATGTTTTTGCTTAGAGCTTAAGACTGGCGTTTGATTTAGGGGAACTGAAAGAAAATAAATCTGTTGGACAACTGAGCGGAAAACATAACAGACAGAAATTCTGGACACCACCCAGCTCCAAAAGTCAGAGGTATCCAAGTCAATCACAGAAAGATTTGGGTAGGAAGGGACCTTAAACATCACCTTGTTCCAACCTCCCGGCACAGGTAGGAACATCATCTACTAGACCATGGTGCTCAAAACCCCATCCACCCTTGCCTTGAACAGCACCAGGGATGGGGCATTCACCATGTCTAGGGGCAACATGTTTCAGTGCCTCATCATGTTTAGTGAGAATTTCATCATTGTATCTAATCTCTTTCTAGAAGAAAACCTGTACAATAAGCCACTAATTATCAGAGATACAACTGGGAAATTCTTTGAAACATTCTATGCATTTGTCTAGCAGTTTTTAGTATCAAGGCATTATGGTAAAAAAATAGTCGATCCACAAAAAAGCCCCAAAGGTACAGTATTTTTTCCCTTCTACCTATTCTACACACAGAATTGCTCAACTAAATGGAATATTTAATTAAAATACTCCTTTAGCCTTATTTTAAAAATTACATTGGCTAACCAAGCAGACATCACAGCCGCCCGACAGAGGGGCTTGCCCTAGTGCAGGTGCAGGACCTTGTACTTGGTCTTATTGAACCTCATGAGGGTTCTTTTCAAGCTTGTTCAGGTCCCTCTGGATGGCTCCCCATCCTTCAGGTGTGCCAGCTGCACCACTCAGCTTAGTATTGTTTGCAAACCTGTAGAAGGCATACTTGACCCTGCAGTGGGGAGGCTGTGTCTCAGCCCTTGGTGAAGCTGCCCTATGGGATGTGCTCCCCTGCCTGGGAGAGCAGTTTCCCAGGAGCACCCTGAGTTCCATCCCTGCAGGCCCACCCTGGCTGCCTGCTCATTCCAGGGCCATGAGGTCACACAGCCCCATGGTGCTCCAGCAGCCCTCCATGAGCGCCCTGAGTGCCATCCCCACGCAGCCCTGCCCTGGCTGCACGGGGCCATGAGGTCACAGAGCCCCACAGCACGGCACTGCCCATAAGAACAAACTGCTCAGCCCCCCTCCTTGACTGCAGCAGCACTAGTGTGGTGGAAGGGGAGCCATGGCCCTTGTCCACCATCTTTTCCTCTGCCTACTCATCCTCGTCCTGCATCCTGGGGCTGCCAACTATACTTCAGAGAAATCACAGGTAGCAGGTACGCTGCCAGTGCTAGTCCAGCCTTTCATGGGCTAGTGGGGTCTTGTCACCAGTACGTTTTTTCCTCCGGTGCTTTAGTGAGGGTTCCCCCTGTGTGAGTGCTCTCCTGTTAAGAGGCCCAAGGGTCCATCCTCCTCCAGGGATGTTGCACATTGTGTCTGAAGAGTGTTGAGCTGCCAGCTCAGAGGACTCCAGGTCCTCCTCTGCAGCTTAGGCAATCCACTGACATCTGGCTCCTACGTTGTTACTTGACGCCCATTGAGTGCTTCTGTATAGAAAAGCAGAAGATCCCAACATGCAATGGAAACATTTCTCTGTGCTTGCTTCCAGCTGAATCTCTAGCAGATTCTATGGCAGCTTGGAAGAAAGATGGTTTGGAGCCCTTGGGTGAACCTGAAGAATGTAAGTTCTCAATGTCCCTTCCTTTGAAAGGATAACTATCACTAATGCGTCAACAGCTTATTAATGAGCAATTTTCTTTAAGATGTTAAGGGTGGTGGTTTGCACAAATCTCCAGTCATTAAGCATATGCAAAATCCCATGGGTAAGTTAGCTGGAGGAAGGTACCTTTACCTTTTAATCTTCCTGCCATGTGGAATGCAAGCTGCTCATTCCAAGGCCGATGCCAGCCACTGACATGGCCAGGTAATGGCTGTTCTCTGTCAGCACAGGATGGCTGTGAGCCACAGGCTCCTTCCCCAGGGCTTACTCTTGCACGTCACACCAGCAACCAAGCTGAAAGAGTGTTAGGTTCAAGACATCTGGATCCCATTCCAGAGACAATGAAAAACAGGACTCTGGCACAAACATAGCTCCCCCTGCGGCTTCATCCCAGAGCTTGCCCTGAGCACCTAGACAGACAAAGCACAAAAGTAGCCCTGATCAGGATCCCTCCCATGAGCTGGGGACGACATTAGTGATCTGACTCACACTGGAAGAAAGCTAGAGGGAACCTCCCCATCCTCCATGCCTGAGCCATGCTGAGGCTTTATCTGTCTCTACTTTTTGGCAGTGCTGCCTAAGTCTGGAGAAAAATGGAATAAGGAAGCTGGTGAATCTCCTCAAGCAGACCCAAAGCACTCAGGTACAGAGCAGTCCTGCTGGGGTCCCTTATGGGGAGACAGCCTGAAACCTGGGGGTGGCTGCAAGGGGTGTGCATGCTGGAGAAAAGGCAGACAGGGAGAGCAAGGTTCAAGTGTCTCCTGTAAGGGCCTGACTCCATCCCTTTGGTGTGTGGGAACTGGCCCAGAGAGGGAGAGTTGCAGGTGGAACTTCCTGAGGAGTTTTTGTCAAAGGAGTGACTGGCCAAGCAATAGTGCTCCCCACTGTGCTCTCCTCCTGACATCTGAGTTCTGTTCAGAGGGACAACCTGTCCCCAGAGGGTGGGAATGTGCCTTCAGGACCAGCACTGGGGGGAAAACAGACAACATTCTGGTGATGTGAAACATGCTGTAAGTTCACCAGCGGTAAACTGGCAGAGGACAAGCTAACATTTTGAATTGCTCTGCAGAAACGGCTGGAGAAAAGACCAAAGAAGCTCCTAAAGCCCAAGAGCACATAGAAACTCTTTTCTGTCATGGAGCAGGCTGTATGATAGGCCTAGTGATAGTCCTGATTGCCATGCCAGTGGGGATATTGATATGTTCTCTTGCAATCTACTGGTGGTGTGAGAGAAAACGGTGAGTCATCGATCCCCCTACAGCTCCTGCTTCCTTCAAAGGCAGCTCACAGCAACAAAGCTTTTCCAGTCAGGCTGCTGGGCAGCAGCAAGTTAGTGGTTGGTCAAAAAACTCTGCTGAGGCTTCTGCAGCTGTCAGCAGCTTTAACTGGCTTCTTATTTTCTGGGTCTTCTCTTGCGGAGCCTACTTGGACTGGAGCCAGTGTTTGCTCAAACTGAGCCTGCCTGGACAAGAGTAGCTTGCATGAGCGACAGGCAGAGACAAAACGAAGTCAGGATGAAAAAGAGTGGAGGGCGGTACTGCTCTAGAAAGCAAGAGATGCGTTGGCACCTGCTGCTGACCAGTGAACCTGCCCGGAGGAGTCTCCCTGCCTGGCAGTGCCTCAGCTAGGGTGTGCCAGCAGCTCCACTCACCGAGGGGAGCCCTGCCAGCTCTGGGCCCTTCTGTGGAGGAGAGTCCCTGTGTCTCACCTGCAGCCTAGCCACCTCCTCTCTCCACAGGCGTTCCTCTGGAGACCACCAGGAAGGCACCAGCCTGATCACATGCTCAGACAGCCGGACCAGTTCACCTGAACCTGCCCTGCCACTGCAGTAGCCCTAAGAAACTCACACAACTGACCCCTGAGTTGTCCCTCTTCTCCTGCCCCTCCTCAGCTGCCCTTCAGCAGCTGTGGGAACTGCCCAGACCCAGCCAGAAATAGCCTCCTGCACCCCCAAACCTGCTGGCCCAGCCCTCCAGACAAAGCTGAAGGTGGGCCTGCCAAGGTAGGGATGGGGCTGACAGAAACACAACCAACAGCTTCAGCGGTCAGCTTTTTGAATAAAAGGGACAGTCTTTACACAAGTATTTGCATAGTATCAGAATACCCAGAGTTGGAAAGGACTCACAAGGATCATCAAGTGTAACTCCTGGCACTGCACAGGACATTCCCCAAGAGTCACACCATGTGCCTGAGAGCATTGTCCAAATGCTGCTTGAACTCTGTTAGGCTTGGTGTCGTGACCACTTTCCTGGGGAGCCTGTTCCACTGCCCACCCACCCTCTGGGTGAAGAACTCTTTCCGAATATTCAACCTAAACCTCCCCTGGCACAGTTTCAGGCCAATCCCTCGGGTCCTGTCACTGCTCACCAGAGAGTAAAGATCAATGCCTGCCCCCCTTGTGAGGTTTCCTCCAGGCTGAGGAAGCCAAGTGACCTCAGCTGCTCCTCAAATGGTTTCCTGTCTAGACCCTTCACCACCTCCACAGCCCTCCTCTGGATGCTCTCCAATGGCTTTATATCTTTCTTATATTGTGGTGTCCAAAACTGCCTCCAGTACTTGAGGTGAGGCTGCCCCAGTGCAGAGCAGAGCAGGACAATCTCCTCCCTTGCCTGGCTGGCAATACCGTCCCTGATGCCCCCAGGACAGAGGTGGCCCACCTGGTTGCCAGGGCACTGCTGGCTCGTGTTCAACTTGCCACTCACCAGACACTTAGATATCTTTCTGAAGGACTGCTCTTCAGCCTCTCATTACCCAGTTTGTCTGTATCTACAGCTCAAGCGATATCCAAAGCACACTACTTTGTTTGACAACAACTGTCAAGCTGAAGGCTGGTATCAGAACATCTGATCAAAACTCCTGTTCATGAGCCAAAATAGCAAAATGGCTGGGACAGCCAGTGTATTCAAAGGCTTCAAAAGACACACACTGTAAAACATTGCAGTTTCAAAGCTTGACTGCCTCCTGACAAACACCTAATGGCCACTACCAAGCCACCATCCTGAACCTGAAATTAAGCCTACATTGAGAATGGATATTAATCTTTTTCCCTCTTTGTTACAATAAATTGTTGTCACTGACAGCCACTAGACGTGGATCTAAACTCCAAACCTTGCTGCTGAAGCAAACTCCAAACACAGAGAAACTCTTCAGGAAGCTGCTGGACTGAGCTCTAGAGTCTGTAACATGAAGCAATGAATTTTATGGTTGTAATGTACAAACCTAACGGCAGTAGGCGAATCTGTTCTCTGAAGAATAACAAAAGAATTACAGAAATTATGCTCTACAGGCTTGTCTTCAAAGACACTGCTGGGAAGAGGTGAAAAGCAATGAGCCCGGGTGAGAGAAAACAGTCATTGTTTTCCCACTCTAGTTAAATAATTCTTTGACCTGGAAATAACATTTCTTTTGTTGGCTAGTGCTAGATGATATTGGCAAATAATGAGAAGAATTCACAACAGACACAATTTTAATTGGAAGCAACTTGGAGACTAGGTTGACCAAAGAGCTTTTCAAAACTTCTTCGTGAGGGAAGGGGCATGTATGCCATGGAGGAGACAGACAGAACGGCATGAGATTTTTCTGTGTGGTCTCCAGAAGAACTGTGTCATCCTTTAAACCTGGGTTAAAAGCAATGAAGGACCATCCTCAACTATAAGGTAAACAAGCATGGAAGTACTGAGAGAACAGGCTGTACCAGAAAGACCTTCACCATGGATTATGGCTGTTGTTGCTCATAAACAAGCACAAAGCCAGGAAGTGCCTTTTCTTTTTTTTTTTTAGAAGACTTGGATACAACAGCAGTAGGAGACTGGTCAAACCTGAGGCAATGATCTAGGTAAGTTCCATCTTCTGTTCATGAAGAAAGTCTTACAGTTTTTGGTCTGTGATGGGCAATAGTAGCATTCAGGGATATGATTTTTCCTCAAGTACTGTGAATTCATAGTACAAATCTTAGTCACCAGATTATTCCCAAACAACAAGGGCCAGAGAAGCAAAAATGTTGCACTGTTAGAAATGACATAAGGGAATAAAACTCCTCATAAATAATAAAGAAGAAACACTGCAAATTTGCATGGCAGTACTGACAGAGCCCTCCATTTCAACCTTACACATCACCTGTCCAACAGAGGAAGGGACTCTAGAACATAACTGGCCTGCAATAAGAAGAGTTTAAAAGACTTAATACCATGTGTATTGAACTGACAGTATGAATTTATACTGGATAATATTAGATACATTTTACAGAAATAATGCCAATTAAAAGCATTACTCAATGTGTTATGCCAAACAACATGCACTCCTAACCATCCTTCTGCTTTAGTTTTGGCCAAATCTCTATCACTGGAAGTTCATTTAGGATTATAATTCTTTAAAGTTTTGCTGTTTTTTAAATACTAGAAACAAGTGCTATATATAGCCTCCACAAAAAATACTTTTGCTAGGATATTTTAATTTGAGGCAACAGAAAGATTTAATACAAATAAACTGTGGGGACTATTTCTTCTAAGTAGCTAATATGGATATAATTTTTTAAAAAATATGACACCTGGAAGTTATCTTCAAATGAAAATATGAAATAATTATTGCTTCTCCATAAATCAGGACTATCATGGCAACAGTATAAGCCTAAGCAGAAAATAATGCATGCATAATTTTAGAATGTTATTCCAACATTGCTTTAGTGACATTTCTAGAGAACGTATAGTCATAGTACACACTAGTACTACAACTCCCATATTATGTTGTGTGTTAAATGTAGCACCACTCTAAAAAGTAATGTTTCCTGCAGGCAGAAAGATCACACTAAAGAATAAGGCATTTCACTAAAATATATTCCTATTTCAAAGCTCACACAGTAGAGGAAGAAATTATTTTCTTTTCTTAACTGTAAAAACCAATTACCACATTCTGACCAGTCACATTTGGGGAAAAAAATAAACACCAATCATGTTGGCCGCAGACAGTCCTGAACAGTGCAATGCTAAATCTGAAATATTTAGAAGTTGTTTCATTGAAATACATGAAACTCTACAGTGATAGAGCAGACTGCCTGCTACCCAACCCAGGATCCTATCATTTTAGATCTACTCTTTTTGCAAAGGGAACAAAAGAGCATAGATTGCATTTGCAGCAAAGCTGGTAATAAAATCCAACTTCTAGCTTTCAAATTACTATATTCAGTAATTACTATATTCCAGGTGTAAATCACTTTAAAACTCTACTCCTACATGTGTGTGCAAACAGTATTTTCACAAAGTAACTTCTTAAAGAAGAACCACCTCTTTAAATGCAATAACATTCTTTTCTGACTTCTGAAAGACTGGCAGGTTCAATTCTTCTGTGGAATTACTGTAGTGGGAAACACCAATGAAAACTCCATTGCTCCAATGTATTGAAAAGAGAACATAAGTTGTCGTTCAGTACCAAAAGTTTGTATTGTTAAAGACCAAGAAAAGGAATTCTGAATAATTATAAAATTCTATTCCTAAAATATGTTGCTGCATTTGAAATAAATATCATCAGCTTTAGTAGTGTGTGTTGGCAACACATAAGTGAAAAATGTTTTCCTCTTAAATGGCATGAGGCCAGAAGTAACAAATTAAGAGATCATATTTTGGGCTTAAATGAGAGTATATTGTAAAAAAGTTGACATAAATAACTCTGCACAGAGTATCAAATTACCAATATGGAAAAATAAAGACTGATAGATTAATTAAAAATATGGCATCCAAGAATGTTAATGGATTTTCACGACCAGATTTCATCACTGTTTCTATGGCTCTTTTGTACCTAATTCCAGTGCTTATTCAGAAAAGTACAATGCCTTCCTAAGGAGATACTTCCAAGGTGTCTGCGGTAAAATCATCCCGAGAGTTTCAGCTGCCTGTGAGGAACAGACATCTTCCTCACAGGAAGGGATAGTAATGTAACACTTCAAACTTCTTAAAGCTGCCCATCTGCAGCTAATTTTCGCCACTGCACTCAAGCTATCAAGTAGGATGTTGATGAATTTGTTCATTCTTTCCATACTCACTTCAGGAGCAGAATTACTTTTCATTTATGTAAGATGCCCAAAGGAGAGTCACAGTGAACTTCAAAGTAAGAAACTAATATTTTGTATGTTGCTTAAGTTAGGGCAGTCAAATGAAAAAATAAATCAGGAAAAAACTATGTTGTGGAAACCCTTGTGGCTCAGTAGTCACAAGACTCTGTCACAGATACTTGGACATTAGGTGTGATTTAAGCAGTCATGCTAATATTGCAGGCAAGGTGTTGGAGCAAGATGCCCTAGAGATTTTACAAGAGTATTTTGAGACATTCATGTGCTAGGAAAATGCAGGTACCTGGTACCTATGACTAACCTGAATAAGATCTGTTCTAGAAATAGCCCTTGCATACTTTTCTGAAAAAAAACCAAACATCCCATAACACATATGGTTTCTATTACCTTCATAACTCATTGCATTGTGAACATTTCATTTTAGGCCTGAGTTGTCCATGAATCTCCACTGGCTGTAACAAGAAATGGATTCTGCTTTAAACAAATTAACTAAGAAGCACTCCAAGACCTTGCTTAAGCAGGCAGGCAAAGGAAACCATATTAGAGATTGTTTTTGCTAAACTTTCAATAAATAATACCAACCTGTGTACTGAAGATGCATGGGATGTCCTACATAGAGCATGTCAATATGGGGTGGGTGCTTTACCCTGATTAGCCTTGTTTGGTTCTCCAAAGAAGGAATCACACAGAAGCTGGGAACAAAGTCCTTGTGGCAGTCCATGTTAGTTCGACAAACTCTGCTGGCTTCAATAACTTTTCGTGCTGGCAGACAGGCATACTGCAAAGGGCATTTAAAATCATTAAGAAAGGTAAAGATATTTTCCAGCAGATCAAAATAAAAGGAACAAAATAGTCCTTTTTAAGCAAAGAAATGCCTCACTGATATAAGCCCATGAAGAGATAAAACCTGGGTTTTTTCCCTAGTTTTTTGCTGTCAAACCTGACACATCTCTACCTAATGCATATTCAACCTGCCAGTCCGTATTTTGAAGTGTGGAAGAGAGGGTATTTACACATACCAAAATAAAAGCAAAATATTTCTAGAAAAGTACACACATGCACAACAAAAAATCACAGCATCTGAACGTAGATCAGTGATTTCTAATGGACAGAGCCTATATCAAAATCCTTATCTGTTCAAGCTGAAGTTCTAGCAAATAAAATAAACCAAAGAACCTACCAGGTGTGTGGTAAGAAACCATTGTCAAGTAAGAAGAACACAGGACTCAATGCACTGCTCTGCCCAACCTCTGCCTATAACACTCTTTCACTCTCTGGCAGACCAGATCTTTCTTGCTCCCCACAGGCCAAAGACACCACAGCAGAAGGGAACAGGAAATTAGGTTTCCCCTTCAAGTCTCTCATAAAATCTAAAGTGACACTTTTCCTTTTGTTCTAAAAATAGAAGCAAGGAATCCTAATCTATTGTTTGCCTTAGGAGGAAAAACAAAAAGTGATTTCTACCTTCCCAGCCTGATCACTGCACTCCCCCTAAATGCAGGAGTGTCAGACCCTCACCATTAACCTTGACACAAATTCCTTCCATGCTAAGGACTCACTTTCAAAAACTGCTGCATAGCACTGCAAAGACCATTTAAAAAAACTGTTCAAAAACTCATAGCCAGTCTAAGGACACTTGAAAGTCACAAGGTCTCAAGGTTCCTGATGCTTTTATTTCTTCCCTCTTCATAAATAGCAGCTACAAGCTTAAGAATGCCCAGGCTCAGTGGGATAGTGATTTATCAAATCTTGCTGCCACTGCCATATTTCAAATGAACCGTTGGAATGTGTTCAACTCCTAGTGGTTAAATACCACAAAAACACCCTGGAGGGGGAAGTTTACTACTGTAGAAACTGTAAACACAACAGATTTGGAACAGATTTCTTTTAATTTCTGCAGGTATTTATCACTAGAGTCAGAACAGTAACAAACTGGTATGCATAGAAAAGTTTACAGAGTTGATTCTTTTGTTCTTTTGGTTGTAAAGAACCAACAGAAATATTCTATCACTGTCAATATGGAACACATATTTTAACAAACATTGATGTATTTTCATAGAATCGTAGAATGGCTTGGGTTAGAAGGGACCTTAAAGATACCTCATTCCAGCCCCAGTCATGGGCAGGGACACCTTTCATTATCTCAGGTTGCTCAGAGCCCCATCCAGCCCGGCCTTGAACACTTCCACGGATGGGGCATCCACAGCTTCTCTGGGCAACCTGTTCCAGTGCCTCACCACCCTCACAGCAAAGAATTTCTTCCTAATGTCTAATCTAAACCTGCCCTCTTTCAGTTTAAATCCATTCCCCCTTGTCCTATCCCAATATGCTCCCACGAAAAGTTTCTCCCCAGCTTTCTTGTAGCCCCTTTAGGCACTGGAATGCTACTAAACCCTTTTACAGGGAGTAGGTCAAAATCCTACTGAGAAACTTTGTTTCTACATGACAACAAAATCAACATGGTGAAAAAAGAGTCAAGTGTGGGCCCTCATTTTGAGAAACTTGGCAATTTCTAGGACCTTCTCCTGCATGCTTTTATTTAAATTTAGGGAGCAGCACTGTTAGCCTCAGATAAAATAACTGAACAGACAGTCCAGGGCTTTGCTTTCCCTGTAGTGCCTAATACTTTTAAAAACTGAACCAAAATAAGCAATTTCAACTTCTTCTCAAAAGCTGTTTTTTCTCACCAGTACTGTGCATCCAGAATACTGAAAATGACTGAGGTGTCTTTCTGCCTAAAGGAATGACGTGTCTAAGATTTTTCATGACTCTTCCAGAGACCCCCTGTTTGATTACAGGAGAAATCATAACTAATATTTTTTGGATTTTCAAGCTGTAACTGGGAGAATTATGCACACCTTTATATATATCATACACGCACACCTTTATTACAAACTGTAGATATTCGTAAACACTTGAGTATGCTGCATAGGTGTCAGTAAGTATTACTAATTTAATATAAAAAAATTCAGATTTACCAAAGAGAATTAGCAGTTTAAGTAACTTACCAGCTGGCTGTCCAACTTATTGCTGTATGAAAAGCAAATGTCTGTGAGGCTGTTGTTACTACAACATTCAACTGTGCCATCAAGTCTTCTGTAAACTAAAGAACATAGGCATAGAGTAAATAATCAATATTATTTGCTGAAAAAAAATTAGTCTCTGAATGAAGTAAAACAATTATCCTGCAGCCTTCAAGAATTACAGTAATTCACACAGCCTAGCTAAGGCTCAGTCAAAACTACAAATAAAGCTTCACCATCAATGAGTGAATGGCACACAATTTCAGTCATGCCACATACTGCTTTTTTCACCTTAATAAATCTCTTTGAGATACTGGGGGTCTAGCACTGCAATGTTTTGAGCATTACAAGTTGCAAAACACTTTTATATCCATTGCCCATAACTTGCACCAATATTTGGCATAGAAATTTGTTGGCTACTACTGTACTGATTTCACCGGCTGGCTATGGAAATGGCCAAGACTCAAAACATACTTTTTAAATCATGAAAGGCTTCCAAGTCTTGAAGGCTGCAGCAGTGAATAAATGATGCTTTAAACCATGATTTAACTAGTCTGGTAAGAACCTTTGTAGATATGCTCTGGAAATGCATTAAGCCTAACTCGCTGTCCAGGAACACTGAAACACACGGACACAGAGGAATGATCACAGTGAGGATCTGTGTAACAGCAGCTGCACTCCCTGGCTCAGGCCGATCAAGCTGTGGTACTGGCTGCTGATTTATCACTGCATAACCTGCAATCCACTGACACTGAGCTTTATGCCTGGGGCTTACAGGTGCAAGCACTGTACAGTACAAACCTTTTTTCAAGTACCCTGAGGCTAAGAAACCACATATATTTTTGAATAGCAAATAACCATGAAATTAGTTTCCTTATAAACTACATTGAAAACACTTTTTTTTTAATTTCAAGAAGATCCTTAGGGCTTTGTTTTTTCTCTAGCTTCAACACTCAGTTCACTCTCCATTTGTTTTATGGTCAACTAGATGGAGTCCATTTGCTATATACATTTTTATCAATACTCTGTATTTATGTCAAGTTGTGAACTGTCAAGATTTTGACAAATGACAGCTGCTGGAGCTCAAACAGAGTTCATTTAATTTCAGAGGAATATTTCTCACTGCTGGAGGCTTATGACTCTGAAAATGCAGACAGACTGGTCTGATTAGAAGGCAGCAGTGGGGACAATGGGCTTCTAACACAATACAGCAACCAGGCTTGGAAGCAATATTGAGTCTCCAGCAATAAGCCTCTAGTATTTCAATCTAAATAGGACTGGTTCATCTGCAGAATATGCAGTTTTATTACCCAGGCCTCCAAAATTGCACTTCAGAGAACAGCAGAATCTGAGGAGATATATATATATATATTTATATATACCTACAACATCTGAGAATTGGTTCTTGCCATCCCTGCCCAGCTGAAAGCATGAGCCAAAGTTGCACTCCTCTTCAGAGGCATAATCCAAACTATCATACCTCTAAAAGTAGGTTCTTACCCATACCCCACTAGTTTCCAGTTTAAATCTTTATCTCAGTACCAGCTATAAGATCACCTTCTTTACATGCGAAAAAAAAAAAACAAACCAAAAAACCAACTAACCTGTTCAGCCTCACAAAAGTACTATAGTGCATTAAAACCACGGACACTCAAGTTGCCTGACCTCCTGTTTATTTCCAGGATGATGGAAAAATGCAGTGACAATTTTAAAGCTCTGAATAGCATCCTATAGGCTTTGCTCAGCAGCAGCCCCTTACCTCTGGAATTCAGTTTCCATGAATGGTTGCATGAAAGAAACTTTAGAGAGCTTCAGGGCATGTCACCAGATGCTCAGCCAATTTAACTTGACTGTTCTTTTTTGTCCTACTCAAATTTTTGTTTATTGTTCCAGTTTAGTTCAGTTCAGTTCTTTATTTTTTTTTTTTTTGGTTTCTTGGGGTTAAGTCCTTACAGCAACATCCACTCTAATGTATAAACGGAAACAGAAGGAAGTAGACTGACTTCCAGAAACAGTATGTGCAATGCAGACAAAACTGAGCTTATGGGCAATGACATAAAACATTATAGGGAGACATATCCGAAGAAGCGACCATAATAAAGCACATCATTGGGTTCAATCATACAATTTGCAATGTCATGCTGATCAAAGCAGTGAGGTAACATGAAATTTACATCTGCAAAAGATCACTCAGTTGATCCATTTTACAGAATTTAAAATAGAGGAGATAATTGTACTACTGCTGAGAACCAAGTTCTGCAATATTCTGAAGAAGCAAATTTCATTATGCAGATCATACAGGATATTTGTACAGGATGACTGAAAGACAAGAGAAATTCCTCTATCTAGCCCTCCCTGACTTTCAGATTTCATAAAACAGCATGGCACAATGGTAACTGCTGAAGACAGTATAGCAGATTTGACTTACAAGAAATAATTAAAACAAATTATAAATCCAAAATAGTCTTTAAGACACGATAAAATGGAAATATATATTAATTAACATACAAAATAGTGAGGAGAGCACCTTAAGTCATACCTCTAGCTGGAAAGCTTAATTGCTGTAGGGTGGCTGCACTTACACAGTAGCCGACCTGTGACTTCTCTGAAATGTCTCCCAGACAGGAATTCCAGTCTTCCACATTATAAACTGGGCAGTCTTGTAGGTTAGTGACAAGGTCTCCCACAAAGAGACCTCTTGGTCCGTTGGCAGGAGAATCCTGAGAAGAACAGTAAAGTCCTTTATATTACTATAGTTAAAACCACAAGGATTAGTTTACAGTTCTACTGAATACCATGCAATCTTTCGGTTTAGGCACTAAAAAATGGGGGGAAGGGGAAGGAAAGGGACGTCTCCAAGTGTCCTGGAGACATCTTAAAATTTGAGTAATTATTTTCATACAGGTCAAAATGGTAAGAAAACCCACAACATACTAAGTTCAATTAACTTAAATTAATACCCTGAACTTTTCAAGAAAGAAGGTGTACCTATACCTTCAAAGGTAATAAAGCATTATAAATATCACTCTCTCCTGAGTTTTATCAATTGACTTTTAGATCCGAGAAAGATTGGATCCTTTCAGCTCTGCTGTTCAACTGTGCTGTAATTGATTGTCAGAAAAAAATCATTCCTTTCCAAAATCCCAGAAGTCTATCTCTTACTTCTCTTTGCTTCCAGCTGACCAAACAAGGAAATCAGCTCAAAATAATCTTTGACATTAAAAACAGCTAGCACTAACTGGAGTGATAATGCAGTTTCCAGTAGATTTGCTTTGTGCCAATACTGAAAAGCAGTTCAAATCTCCCAGAAATAAACCTGCAAACTCATTCTCAAATGTCTCAACAGTTTTATAGTATGCTAATTAGTCTATCATTATTTACACCATGTTTCTTTATCTACTACTGCTAAGGTACATAAGACTGAAAGGAAAACTTCAAGCAAGAAGTTCAGTATATTAGATTCTGCAAAGGGCTGCACTGACCAAATCTGATTGTGATAATAAGAAATACAGGTACATTTCAGGTCACAAGGCATATAATATGGAAACAGCAAAAACCCTTCTTACCTCCGCAACCTCAGTGACAAGTGCCCCAACACCAGTATAATAGAAAGGGAAAAGAATGGCTGGCAGCAGAAACAACACCATGAAACTGGCAGCACCAAGAACAAAATTATGCCACACCCCTAAAAAAAGAGGCAAAAAAAAGTTTTAAAATAAATAATAACAACAAAAAGCTGTTTTTTACATGATCCTACTTTCTAATTAACTTTCCTGAAATTATTACTGTAAGAATAAATGAAAAGTTAATTTGTGAATATAGGCACAAAAGAAGAGTACCCAGATTACAAACTTCAGCTTCTATGATGCCAGTTTTTAAGGGAGTTTTAGAGAAACCTCTAAGCCCCTGAGAACTATACTATCAAAAAATACAGGAGAACATTAAGTCCATTTCTAAGGTGTCATTCTACCAGATTAAGATTTCATGTAGCACTACTTTTCCAAGTATGAGAGCGCAGTGTACCCAGAAGAAAAAATTTGCTTCTGAATCAATTATTGAAATACAGTTTCTATCTACAGAGTTGTCTTCAATCATAAATATTCAAAAAACAGTGCAATGAAATGTATTACCTGTTACCTTCTACCACAATAAACTACTGAATTTAAGAATCTCAATAAATGGGATTATTTTTAAATAAGCACTGTTTGCTTAGTGAGCAAGATGTCTGAAATTTACTTGCAATTCAGTATTTGTGACTGTAACCTACATTATTTAAATTAAAATTATTACATGTATATGTGCCAAACAGATTTAGAAAATTATTTGGAAAAAAGGCTTCTTCTACAAGAAAATATGGACCTAAAACCCCATCAAGAAACTAAACTGCACAATCAGCATTTGCTGACATGTTATTTTGGGGAACATATTTGCAATTGACATCTTTATAGTAAGTGGTTCTCCATAAGAAGCAATGAGCCACTATCATAAGACACAGCTGGTGTTCATCATCAAAGCTTTATGGCTTTCCACATTCAGCACAACACGAATTTTCTCATCTAGTTTGTGTTCTCAGACAAAGAGTTTTGTATGAACAATGCAGGAGAACTTCTCAGTGTTGAAGAGTCTTTATTTCCTTCTTACAGTGCTTCATCTTGTTATGAGGACTTTGATTCAATTCCACACTAACAGTTAATTCTATAATTGCAGTTACAGTGCAGGAATTCAATTAAATTTATTTAAAATATATTAATCCTGTCATTCTTGCCGTGTATATAACAGAAATCATAGCGTATGGCAGATATGCTATGCTCCTCTGTCTATCTCCACACCTCCCCTTGCCTTCTTTTACACTTCCAATGCTGCACAAATGAGACATTTTTGAAGTTCTTGAAGTAAGGGTTTATTGCCATTTCCATTCGTAGATGCTTCTTAAAGTAATTTCTTTCTATAGTTTTATCTCGTGGAAAGGCACTCAGATAGAGGAAATGTTTTTGTAATCAGCTCTCCTTATCTCACATACACACATTTATTTGCAACAAATCCAGAAGTAGTGAGCAAATATTTTAACTTTATTGTTTTAACCTTTTTATCTTAAAAATATTTTTTCAGCTTAACAGAAGACAAAAATGTAAAATGGAAACACAATTATTTTCAGCAGTGTGGCTGCTACACAGAGTAAACTGAAAAAATCCCAACCCTTAAAAGAATAATAATAAAAAAAGAGGTGATGGAACTGCTGGAGAGTGACAAGGAATACTTTCAAGCAGCTAGGAAACAGGGGCCTTGCTACCAAAATTGACATCATTTGCTGTGTGGAATACAGTAAAAAGTCTAAAACAGAAAGGCTTCAAACTCATCCCAGGTGATCCACAGAAAATAAACATGCTCCAAATGAGAATACCTGTAGAGGCATACTGCTCAGTCTACCTTCAACTTCACCTTGCTAAAACAGCCTCATCCTTCAGCACCTAATTCCTTGTGTTTAAAAAGGGACAATTTACACAACCCTAAAACACCTTAAAATAATTTATTAACAATTAATTATAAAAAGAAAACAAAAAACATTTAACTCCTGTTAAAGACAAGATGAACTGTATTAAAGTTATCTCTGAAACTAATACAAATATTTGAACTAACTACAAGAATGTGCTGCACATAATCACTTTTCATCTATGTAGTGGGCATGGAATTATGCTATAAATATCACAAGTCTTATAAGAACACTCATTTCCTATTCCTGAACATATGATGCCATCTGCTGTACAAAAAATATATTTTTTAATCTCCAGACTATAGCTGGACTACAAAAAGAATATTTGATATTGGCCTCTAGTCTAGCTCTGTTAAACTGCTATACAAAAATCTGAGAGCATGTCTCTGTAAATTCAAATTTCTGAACACCAGCAACAGGTTCATGCAACTGTTTTGACAAATAAAAGAAATTGGTTGTTTACTGAATACTGCATTTTATCATTATCAAACATCCTAGTTCTGAAACACACTTATCATAAACTAAAAAAATGCATTTATTTGTTATACCTAACTAAAAGCAAGCCATTCATGCTGACCAGTCTTGCAACATGTTTGCTCCCGCCTTGCATTCCCCTATTTCAGGTTTCCTGAGAAACGTGAAACATTAGGTGTTTGCTTGTCATCAAAACATGTGAGAAATTATTTTCTATTACACCTTAGAATTCTGCTTTTCTAGATAATGTCTCAGGAATCCACATAAGCAAACCATTCTGAAATTCAGTATGCCTTTTCTTTCAGTTCTGTTCCCAGGAGATGGAAGTGGAAACAGATTAATTTGAGAAACAGGGCTTCATAAAAGTTTGCCTATTGTAGTGAATGATTTTTGTTGATTTAGGCATTTGGAATACATACATATTTACTCACCTAACAGTTGTAATTATTTACTTGATTTATGAAAGCTTGGAAACATGCTTGCTAAAGGCTTCTGTATGTCCACCCTCTCTATATGATGTTTCAGATACAATATTCAAGAAACATTAATAACTAAACATGACAACAGGCTGGCTGCTAGCCTGCAACAGAAAAACACCAGAATCAAGAACTGAACCACAATGATAACTTTTCTAACTCTATTTCAGTTCTTTGGGAGCCACCCTTTTGTCTCTAGAAATAAACATACAAGTGGTTCAGGCAGAACAACACAGTCTCAGTTTGACTTTTCACAGCAACCAGAGACTTCAGAAAACATTGATTCAAAAACATCTGGAGGTTATCTGGATCCACAAGCTATGATTCTATTTGGATGTTTGTGTTTTAACCCCTATTTCCCCCTGATGGCAACATCAAAACACAGTGACCTGTATAATAACACAACTCACAGGTCAGTGAAAACCACTCACAATACTATTGAAAAATAGATTGCTCTTATTGCAGAAAACAGTACTGAATTGTTCAAGGATGTTGACCTGTGACAGGAAGTCCTGATCTCATAGCACCATTCTGGCTGAGTATTTCCCAGCTTGTGTGCTCCAAGGTTGTGCTACTTAGGCCATATAACGTGCAGAAACACCCCAAACAACTAACAAACAAGACAGAGGAATTTCTGCAGCTGGTGCAAGAGCTCTTTCTAATGACAGGAAGCTCAGAAACCACAGTTTTTCCCCAACCACACAACTGGAAGTACTGATGCACAACTATTCTGAATTGGATCTAGAATATAATAATGTTTTCATGACATGAAGGTGGCACTCATTTAAGATCCTAGAAACTAACATCTCTAGCCCAGAAAGCAGCTCAATAAGGACAATAATGACCAAATGTGATGCCAACACAGGTTCAGAACAGAAGGATCACCATTAGGTAAAGAGAAGCTTTGGTACTTATTCATTCTAAACCTTAAATACTCGATCAAAGTTTCACAATGATGCCTTAGAATAAATAATGGTGCTAACAAAACCACAAACTATTACCTGCACAAAATATCCTTAACTGCTGGACAGGGGATATCAGCTGCAAGTGAGTTGTGAAGAGGTCAACAAATGCTCCAGGGTAGACAATGAAGATAAAAATCCCAAATCCATTAAATCGTACTTGTTCTCTTAAAAAGAAGAAAAGAAAAGTGAAGCGGTGTAACTGCAAAAAAACAAAAGAAAAACTGAGAGATTCTACTTAGCACACATTTTTTGACAAAAATGACTAAAATTTTAATTATAAAACTCCATTTTTTTTATAGTATCAGTAACTGAAAGACAATTAAACTAAAGGATGTTTTCTGCAGTAGTTGCCTCTTCTAAGCAGTATACATTTTTAAGTTGGGTAAAAATATAAAGGGTAAGTTCAACTTCTTTTCTGTCTCCAGTAACACATAAAATACTTTTTAAAAACCTACCTAACTTTCATGCTAAGATATATTTCAACAGTTGGGGTAACTGTTGTTTCGAGTAAAAAAATGGCAGTCCATTTTTTTGGAAGCAGTTTCAAACTCATCTGTGTAAAAATATTTGCAAGAAGTATTGTTTTCTTCTGTGGAAGAAACAGTTCCACAGTTCTAGAATTTTTAATTCCTCTGTTTCCCCTAAATGGAACTTGGAGTATATTGTAAACTAACAAAAATGAGGGAAATGTCCTCTGAAAAAATGAGAGCAAGTCAAGAGGTTAAAAGGACAAATGCTAATGCCCTTCCAAACCTTAACACTCTATGATTCTATTTAATTATATTAGTAGCTGACACTATTACACAGATAATATTTTTTCCCAAGGGTTCTGGAATTACTTTTAAATGGAATTTTTTTGGGACAAATATGATAAGGTTTTTTGAAGCTAGAAATTGCTTAAGGGACTCAAGAGAGGCATGGCAAAATCATGATCCAAGACAAACCAGACACAGATCAGCCAATTCCATACCCTTACTGAGACAATATACTGGGTCTAACATTTTACTTATTTACATTTATTTATTTAATGTGCACATGCACCAAAAGAAGACAAAGAATTACACAAAATTATTTAGAATTAAGTCACACAACAATACTGTGGAGTTACCTCATTCCATGCTACCAATTAATAATCTTCCACTTGGGTGGAAGATGCACAGGGAGGAAGAAAAAGACTTGTTTGGTACAAGCTTTGACTAAGCTAAGGCTCAAATATTTAAGTTCTTATAATTCACAGCTAACGTTTTCTTGAACTGAAGTTGGCAAAAGTGTCTCAGATTTCAGGAAGCCTAAGTGACTTGCCAGAATAATAAAATCAGCCCACAACTTTTTACTGAAGCTGAAACCCTGAGGATTTACAGTAACAGCACCATAGACCCAACCTGTGCTAGTAGGAAAATAAAAATGTCAAGCAGAAAACAGCAGCAGCAACGTTGGCTGCCAATGTACATTGGACCAACTAATTTCTGCTCTGAAAATAGCTGGAAAAACAATTTTTTTGATGAAAATATAACCCAAAATTGAATATTCAAAGCCTTTGCTCTAGACCTTGAATAAAGGTATCACATTATTAAGATACAAGAATTATTCTTCCTTTCTGCTTAAAAAGCTCTGTAGTAACTCCTAGCTTCTCTGCAGTCTGCCAGCAACATGCAGTAGGAAAGAAAATTTTGTTCCTTCTTCCTGTGATGGGATAAGCAAAAGGTTCATCCTCCACAGAAAATTACCCATGAATATTTGAGGGAAGAAAGCTGAAAGACAAGCAGAGCATATGAAATACAGAGGGTCTCAAACCACCCCTTTGAGTGAGAACCTTTGGGGTTACAAAAAAGTTAGTATATGGGTTAAAATGCATTCATGACCCCCTACACTCTGGAAAATCAGAGAAACAACTTAGGGCTTTGTGCTCAAAGAAGAGGTAATGATGCTGTCCAGGAGAAACATGGAGAACACTCGAACATCAGTCCCAGTAATCACTGCTTAACCTTCTTATGCTAAAGTGGCATTTAACAGTAATGACTAACCTGTCAAATAATTCTTGTGAAGTCATAACAGTTACGGACATTAAAAATATAATCTTTGATCAAAGCTAGTACATCACTGAGATTAACAGGGGCAAATCACATTTGACAAAGTTATTGCTTCAATCTGTTCATATTATATTTCACAAGCTCTGTTTAAACAAATAAATTTAAAATCTATTTTAAAGTATCACTGTGCAATAGCACATGAGTTCTTTTCAAGTGCCACAGGTACAGAAATTAAATTGCTGTGTACAAAACAGGGCCACTTAAAAAAATTGTTTTAAATCTGATATTATATTGGCAAAACAGAAGTCCTTTCTCATGAACTATATAACAGACACTGTATTAATACTCTATCCTTAATTTGTACACCCTTCCAAACTTCAACTCTAAGGAAGCTATGAATTACACACTAAACAGACTCTCCAGATAAAACAAAGCAGTGATAACAACATCAACTGCTCCGGAATATTTGGCTTTGTTGTCAGAGTAGGAGAAAGGAAAAAAAGAAATTACCGAATAGCTGCCACCCCATGGCCGACTTCATGTATAACACCGCTGATGAGAATTGCAGAGAAGAAATAGGTCAGCTGGCTGACGGGCAAATTGACACCAGGCACCTGTTGATGTGGGCATGACAACAAAACAAAACACAGGAGGAAAACAAGAGGGACAAAACCAAATCATTCTGCTCCTAAATTTGCTGCTCTCACTCACTTCTTCAGACCTGCAACAGAACATGGACTGCTGTCATGCAGCACGATCAGTTTGCACCTCTTTTACCAAGTTACTCAGTGTATTTTAAAATATATTAAATAAATATTCTTTTGTTGAACATCAAATAGCTCCTCAGGCACAAAAGCCCTCTCCCTGCTCTATATATTCCCCACAATATAGAGTCGGACCAAATGTGTCCTACTCTATGTTAAGCCTGAGAAGTTTATACAAATGTACACAGACTTCCATTCAAATGAAACAGTCTTGGCACTGTGAGCATTAGTTTACAATTTCCTGCAGCCAGTCATGTAGCTATAGAAAAGATGAACCTTTCAAAAGAAAATAATAAAAAATTGTATGTCATTTAAAGATCATGAACATGGAAAGTTCAAAAATGAGTTGACAGCTGAACAGTCAGTCTCTCCCTTCTCTCTTCCTATACAAATCACAAAATTATCGCAATTTACAGGGTCAAAAAAAAAAAAGGTGATTTTCATCTATTCTTCAGGTTTTGGTAGTCTACATGTGGCAATTTAGCCTTCAAAAAACCCCACCTTGAAATGAGTATACTCTTTTAATTTACCTAAGACATAATATGCAGGCCCCTCATACTCTCCCTGTTGCTGTGGTTTCCCACCACTCCTGGGTCCTTCACTGACCTGAGCCACCAACTGCTTCCAGACAGGCTTCAAAGGGTCACTAGTGAAAGCAAGAGAAACCATTTCCTTCTGATGGACCTTCATCCAGCCCAGTTCCCTCTCCCTCAGCTGCTGGGCTGCAATGGGATGATAAGGCCACTTCTGCTGCTTGCTCTGGGGCATTTCTCCTGTCAGATCTGCAGCTTTTTCTACTCAAGGCAGGCTGCACTCCAGTGTGCTCACTAACAACTGAACACAACCTGAGTTGCAATCCAGCCTCACAAAAAAAGATGCTGTGGACAAAAACTCGTGGCCTGCCTATGGAACTCAACAAAAACCAGCATTGTGGAAAACAAAAGGCTGCACATCCAACTAGGTAGGTTGGAGTCTACCTTTGTTCAGTCCTGCACATTCTTCACTTATATGCATTTACCTAATCATGCAGCAGAACTCCACAAGAAGTCGTTGAGACAATCTAGCTAAAATAAATTCTTCAATAGGATTCATTAATGTTAATCACCTCACAAATTCTGTCCAGAGTGTGAGGGTGACCAAGGAATTTACCTTAACTGGCTCAGCTGTGGTACTTCAGAGTATGAAAGACAGCCACATTTCATTGCTCAAACAACACTGCTTGCATTACAGCATCAGCTGGTGGCACTAATGCATCACTTCAGTGGTGCTGCCTTTGCAGTGGGAGGACAGATGGCAACAGCAAGAGTTGCCATCTCAATTCCAACATGCCTACAGCCTGCTAGAACACAGCACCAGATGCTTTCAGACTTTACGTCAAAGAAGCTATTTTAAGAGACACCTAAAAGAGAAGCTACCTCTCATGAAGGGTTCTGAAACCAAGTGCAGTATTTTGCTAGAAAGTATCCTGTCCTGTATTTTATGACCTTCTGGAAATGCCTTTAGTAAAAGAAGATCCTTTGCTTGTAACTAATCTGCTTCTCTCCTTCTTTTGTCAGTAGGCAACCAACACAAGAGGGGGCAGAGGAAGAGGAACAGCCCAGGTACCTATGAACAGGTGCTTTAAATCAAGTACACAACTGAACAAAATAGGAAGTGGACGAAAATCTTAATAAAATATAAGCAGAACTGTTTCTCCCTCTCTCCACACCCAGAGGTTAAAGGCTAAACAGCTTTATGCCGCAGGCTAAAATTAACTTTACAAAGAAAAAGTGGGGTTTTGTTGTTTGTTTTTTTTTAACTAATTTGCTCTCTTCCAGGTACTCAAATACAAGTAAATAATTTAAATTAGAAGATCCTCCTAAGCCATTCTTCACCTCTTTGCAACCACATAAGTCTCTTTTTGGTGTCAATTTACAATAGCACATTCCCCTTAAAAACAATATTGAAACTTGCTAAAGGCAGAATTATAAAACTGTGACCATTCAGAAATGAAAGGATGAGGTAAGAAAGGAAGAAAACTACAACTCAACTTAGGAGAAATAACCTTATCCCCAAACATGACATTACTTTATCCCTATCTATTAAAATGTTTTCAGTGCCAGTCAATCCTTTGTTTGAATGCAGTGATACTGCCAGTAGGCAATCACTGAGGAAACAAGTACACATTGAAATTGTGAACATTAGCCTACTTTTCTACTTTTGTTGTTCCAGTTCACACCAGATTTATTCCAAAGGCTCGTGTTTACTTTGGTTATGTCTGTGTTATTTTCTCCAAAAAGCAATATACTGTCAATGACCACTTTGGTGTCACAAAAGTGGACAGATCCACACAATGACCTCAGAAAATGAAGATGTAAAGGAGGCTTTCCTTACTCCAGAAAGGTTAGAACAGATCCTGTTGGAATGTACATTACAACATTTTCTGTCTGATGTTCAGCTCATGCCCTCTAGGATGCAGAGACTGCCACTCCTCTCTTTCCCTGGAGGTAATTCAGGAGCAGGCTCTGGACAGGGGACAGCAGTGGCAGTGACAGCAGTTCTCCCTCAGGTCTCACTGTCTGCTTTTTCCAATGCATACTGCACTCTTTATATTCACTCTGCTTGTGAGAAACAGACCCAGACATCCAAAGACACTGAGTTTACTGCACATGCTAAATCAGGCTTCCTGCACTCATGCCATTTTGTAAGTCCAGCTGTATGCAGTCAATTCAGTGCTTACAGGAAGGTCTATTGTGTCTGCACACAAGTCTCAACATCTACTCACTTGAATAGCTGAGTACTAAAATAGAGTAACGTGGCTGGGCACCTCTGCTCTAAGCCATGTAGCAGAAGGCAGAGCAAGCCCATAAGACTTTTGGAATTTCTGGAAAATAACCATACATTTTGGCCAGATTGCACTCTTGGTATAAAAAAGGTGACTAGGAATTCTTCCAGGTTAAAAACTGTTGCAAGGCAATGTCAGGTCTTCCATCACTGCCTTGCAAAGAGATTAAAAGGACAGTATTTGCAATCTCTCCTATCCTGTGAAATACATTCCATTTAAAACCATATAATATATTGTCCAGCACCAGAAATCCATAAAACAACTAAATATATCACTGGACTTTAAGTAGATGCTGCCAGAAACAGCACTTGAAATTTTACATAGTAAATTAAGTCACAAGTTTTTGAAGAATCAAAAAACACCCCCTCACTAACGACTCTTTGCTTCTACTATTACACAAAGCTTTTTGCTCTTCTTTCCTTTTCCATTGCTGTTTTGTATTATATTAAAAGAAACAGAACTTGTCTCTTCTTATCAATTATGTGTACGCTCTGCAAACTTGAAGGTCACCAGAACCTCTACACTGCTCACAGGAAACTAGTTCTTTACTCAGTTTTATATTCCTAGTACTATAATTTTATTCTTAATACTATAATTTAGAGCTTTTCAAAATGACTATCCAATTCCCACTCCTGAGGATTTTTAATATAAACTCTTCCACGTTTGCCTTCATTTGCCCTTTTACTATACCCACTGTCCCATTTTTAAGGCTAGTAAAAAGTAGCACATTTTCATGTAGATGAACATCAGGAGCTGGGTTATTATTGCATGGGAATATTTAAGCATCCCATACCCCATTAAGAAGCTGCTTTAGATCCATACACAGCTCTCAAACAAAGAGCTGAGGAGGAACACTCACCACAACTTGCAGCATTCGATCATTCTGGGCTCTCGGAGCCTCGGTGAGCATCTGGGTCAGTGTTTGCAGCAGGGTCTTTCCGAGCAGAATAACAGAGCCAAACATGGCAACTATTCCAAACACCATTCCTACACTGAACCTGCACAGAGAAGCAAATAGTTCAACAACGTACAGCCACAAGAGAAAAAGGTATCATCTCTGGCTAAATCTCTGCTTTACAGCACAAGTTATTACACAAAACACAGGGAAAAACTTACCTGGTGCTACCACAATTCATCAACATCCAGTACAAAAATGCTAAAGGAAATTAATAACAATAATATACAATAATAACACTAATAACATATATTCTCTTTGTTTAATAATTTTTTTACATCCAAACCACCTGATCAATTTTCAAATATGTTTATTCAGTTACTCAAGACGTGTAACTTGACTGTTGCTATGAATATATACATTTATGTGAATATAGAACCATAACTAACAATGTATAATTGGCCATATTGCACCACAGCATCACATATATAGAGACCTGGATCAAATGATGGGCCAGCTCATGTACTTACATGTATAAGCTTCTTCAGTACATTTTGCATCTTTCTCTCAAACAATAAAACAGGCTAAAGAACAATAAATGAGACTGAATCTTTTTTAAAGAACAACTAAACACAACAACTGCAAGACCACATTAACACCAATTTCTTAAGTTACAATGTTCTTCTCACCAATTTTTCATTAAAATAAATTTGGAAAATAATTTCAATTCATGACACTCCAATTAGTGACAAATTTTTATTCAGCATTAATATACTTATTATTATTTTGCACTGTCCTATAGTTGAAGGATGTGATAACTCTTTTTCTAACTAAAACACTTCACTACCAGTCCTTCTTCCTCTCACAACAGCGTAAAGGTTCTCTTATCAGCCTTAATAGAGCTCACTGGGAATTAGCAGATTTATTTTAAGCAACATGTACTTGTAAAGTTAATTAAAGAGACTAGTGGAAACATTATACTGTAATAATTTATACACATTAAAAATTGTAATTGATATAGAGCTATTTCAGACTGATTATTACAAAATCTTTACATACTAGAGAAACCAATATGAAGCACTCATCTCTTTTATTACTATCTCACTGAGGGTAGCAACACAGGAAATTGAAAGAAATTCCAACCTTACTCATTTTATATTTTCAGAGCAGATACAAAGTAATGCTAGGAAGGCAACTCAAAAATGGTTTTCTAAACCAGTCCAGGAGCACCCATACTAAAGCACCCTACTTATCTACCCATTCCCAGTAGAGTGCAACCTTTGCATGGAAAGGTGCAGGCAGACAAAAGACAGAAGGTGAGCAAGGTGCTTCTGAGAAGGTGTCCTTGCTGAATGTCTGGGCAATGATTAACTACAGGGACACAGCTGTCTCTGAATACTTCGTAAACCCTAGTGATTGGGAGAGCTAAGTCTATAGCTTTGGGAATGATCTAGGATCTGAGCAGCTGCTTTCAGACCTAGTTCTATATGCAGTATTGAACATAATAGCTGTACTCTTCAGAACTATGCATAGCTCAAACCACAGGTAAAAATAGTTTTTAAGGATTTTTAGTTTCACAGAATCTCAATATGCAACCTGTATTACATTTATGTATTTATTAGCAGAGGATAAATACTTATGCTGGCACAGTACAATTAGTGCAACCACTCTAACTGGTTTTATCACTAGCCTGTTAAAATAGTCTACCCACTGCCCTTCTGATGCTGAAAGGCACCAATGTGGTTCAGTTGCTGACTCAGTATTTGACAGAAGAAAAAAGATGCAGAGTTTATACCATAAGTAGAGAAATCTGGGTTTCCATCTGCCCCAGCTGTAGAAGTGGCGGTTGAAGAGAGCTGTTTGCCAGCGCAGGTGGAAGGGAGAGACGCTCAAGCCATACGTCAGCAGCCAGTCCTCGTAGGACGCCTTCAGGGAGTTGGAGGACTGCAAAACAATGGAAAACCAGCTTGACCAAAACATTCTAGGAAGATTTTGTAATGTGACCGAGCAGTAAATGCGATCAGTTTATTTAAAAACAGATGTATAATTTCAAGTAGATGTCCTGCATGTTATTTACAAACTGACATACAGGTAGCTGTGACATGTAATATGAAAAGGTTGCTCTGATGTCATTTCCAGCAAGTGTTGGTTTGTGAGAGAGTTTGGGTATCCAGAGTTATCTGACAAACAAGGTCTTGCATCATCATTGCTAGTGTTAAACTACTTTCAGTAGTTCTACTTTCCAATTAGAAGTCTACAGACTGTGGATGGTATTCTTTCAACATACAATGATATTCCAATAAATATTTTAAAAACTACAATAATTAAAAAATGCTTCTTTTCTCTCAAGATGAAAAAACCTTTCTAATACAGGTGAGATATGGCTCAGCACTGCAGATACCTGTTACTAAGGATAAAAATGAGGTCTATTTTTCAAACACAGACATTATGCCTAAAGAGGGTCTGGAATATCTCATCAGGTTAACAAAAAAACCACAAGGAATTCAAAATTATCAACCTGTATTGCAATAGCAGTTTCACTATGGTAACTTCCCAGCATTTCAAGATACTTCTAGTAGTTCCAAAGATTTCTCTTGATGAGACATGTGACCTATCAATGTGACCTATGAATAATTATTTGAATTATAGACCAATAGACATGGTTTTTGCAATTGCTAACTTAACTTTATGGTGCCTGCATTCTCAATAGGCGTTAGTCACCTGCTTCACGGAAACTTGTGTCAGAAACCCAGATGAAGGAATGCTTCCCTTGAAGGTGAAAGAGGAACTCAGTGCTCAGGAAAAGCACAGATGAGCCTTGAGCCTTCTGACATAGGGCAGTTCCCCAGGCAGGAGTGTCTCTGACACAGTCCACAGAAGTCAAGAAACAAAAAATACCTCTTCACACAATCTACCAGATAATTAAGAACAAAAATACGTACATCATTAAGTACCTCTGAAATGAGAAACTCTCTTTTGTGAATTAAAAAAAACCCAACATCCTATTCATTCAGTCAAAAAACCCTCAAAACCACCCAAATACATTATTCTAATAAAATTAATCGGATACATTGATTTGACACTTGAAAATGTGTTTCTTTTATCGCATGCAAACCCCACTTTTTTCCCTAGAAATGCCACAAATTTATCCCTTTGAATTCATTCCAAGAACATCACAACCCCACTGTACCAGCAAAACATAAAATAAGCATTAAGTCTTCAATGAGAAATATGGAATCACTGACCATACAGCTGTCAAATGTGGAAAAGAAAGGTGCCAAAAAATTTCCCTTTTTTATTTTCCTCACAAGTTGTGTAAACATTATTCATGATCACTAAATGACTGCAACCTTTTGCAAAATATATTAAAAAGCTCTTTGCAAAGTTTTGCTCCCTCTGTCCTGATCTCAATGGGACCACCACATTCTACACACATCTTCTACACACCCTCATGTCCTGGTGTGCTTCATTTCAAGCTGTTTCCACATAAGCCTTGGCTCTGCTTCTTTGAGATCTAAGGGATCTTTGTTAGTTAGATTAGTTTTTTCTGTAAAAGCAGTACCTATTTATTTATCCAAGCCTTTAAAATGCTAGACATCTGCTGAATATTTGAGGAGCTCCACAGGTATCTGCCAGCAAGCAGGAGTCCTTAACTTCTTTGCTGGCAAAATCTGTTCAGGAGCTCTGAATCACTTCAGCTTCCTGACCTTAAAAGCTAAGAGCCAGCCCTGACTGAATGTGTCTAATGCATCCTCTATTTCTCACAGCAGAATGAGGGACAGCCTCCTACCCTTGACTCGTTCCTGATCCTTCAGGCAGAATGAAATGTGATGATTTAGGATGCTGGGAGAAGGAACTGATGGGTCTGAGTGGTTCCCTCTTACAGAATCCAAGCTTCAATGAAAATGTTGGTGGTACAGTGGTACAATGAGGAGCAACAAGAGGGAACTAACATTCAAAATTCCAGCTTGATTCGATATAGCTTTAGTTTCGTGACAAAAATGTATATTTTCATTTTAGCAATATTATAATACATGGATTTACCTGAGCAAAACACCATTTATATTCAGCTATACTTTCTACACTGTAGTCCAAGAGTCAGACTGTCAAAATAAAGTATTTACAATCTGAACAAAACCAATAAGGGAACAAACTGAGCAAAAAGCACTGCACATTGAACAGGTTTACAGAATAAACATTAACGGCAAGTTACAGCACACATGCTTCTCTCACCAAAAATACCAACAGGATCACACATGGAGAAGTGCTCCCACATTATTTTCCACTCATGCTCTGTACTTCCTCTTGGGGTAATTACACTTTAACTTGAGATTTAAACAGTACAATTGATTAAACAGTCCAACTTTTTCTGTGGTTGCTAGCAGCCTTGGGTTGTGACTGTGGTGGAGATTTACAGTACAGGCAGAAAAACAAGCAACCTGAGCTTCTTAATTATATAAATCTGGTTGTTTAATCCAAATTCTATTTCAACTGTGGTACTCGCAGTGAAACCTACGACTGAGATGTACAACATGAAATCTACCAGTAAATTCATTGAAACTCAACAGCTCCCACATAATTCCTGAGTATTAATAACCTTGGTCAACTTTTAGTTAGAAGAACAGAATTAAAATTTAACTCCTGGACTCTTATGCTTGCTATGGAATTTGAGGCATTCCCCCTTCTTTTTCAACATAAATCAGGTATTAAGTAGGCTCTAATGAAAGGGCTTTTCTTTTTCTCCCTTGTTGCAGCAAAAAAAAAAGCAGTGGCTCTCCCTATGTACAGAAGAGAATGTTTTCATGGTCAAATGGAGAAAGAGATCTACAAAATCTCAGAGATGCAAATGGTCTGAGCATCATGGTACAACAGGTCTGGTACCTGGGCTCAGTTCTTACTTCACAGCCCAAGAGTCTTCAGCACACACAAAGCTGCTGCCAAAAGAGAAGCAGCCTCCTGGCTGACCTGCCTGGCGTGTCTCAGTGCAGTCAGAGCACGTTCTTCTGTACCTGGCCAATCTTCTCATGGGTTTCAAAACAATGCTGTATTTATTTTTTTTTTAATACTTAACATAGACTTGCTGTGAGAAAATTTGAGAATTCTTCAGCTAAATGACCGTATTTGTTATTGTCATTATGTATAGACTAATATTTTGCAATTATCAGCTTTCATCATTAACGGAGCCACATTTGCTCTCCAATTAGCTGCAGGGGGAGACACTTTTCCAAGTTTTCTAAGCACCTGAATTTTCTTGTATTTCTTCCTATATTTTACAGGAGTGACAAAATGCACATTTTGTACTTTCATGTAACTAAGCCTTATCTGCCTCGGCACAAACAGAAGCAGCTCCCGGACTGTAAAATTAAGAATTACAGATCAAACCTTTCATTTCATTTTCCCTCATATTTAAACCAGCACACAGCCTACATTG
This sequence comes from Bombycilla garrulus, assembly GCA_013400315.1. Lineage (NCBI taxonomy): Eukaryota > Metazoa > Chordata > Aves > Passeriformes > Bombycillidae > Bombycilla > Bombycilla garrulus. Next base: position 450,024 of record VXBU01016241.1, read on the forward strand.
CATGCATTCTTTGCAATTTCGGTCATGTCTTAGAAATCATACCTCTGAATCTTTAAATAAAACCCAAAAAACCGCCACATCACTTAATGAAACTTGAGCAATGCACAGATGCATCCCAGATATGATAAATGGTGTCTGGGTGTATTTTCTTTTTAAACCTTCCCCCCTGTATCAGGAGGAAAAGGATGAGTCTCCTAATACTCTCGGAGGATCAAAGTTTATTTATTTTAAACAGTATTTGTATAGAGTAAAACTAAACACATTCAAAAGAAATAAATACGCATTACTTTATACAATTTTTAGGAAAATCATTATTATGAGGCACATACTCTACACTTTACACGGCTCTTTTAGGTCTTGTTAATATAATAATAATCTGCTCCAGACAGCACGCTAAAATGCCACGGGACCGCTTTCGCAGTACATTAAAAGCTGTTTTCCCGAACTTTTCGCGGCTTCACTCCTTTAGCACAGGGCGCTGTGGGGAGCGCTCGGCTCGCAGCGGAGCCGGGAGGCAGCAGAGCGGGGCAGCGCGGGCCCGGCGCGGGGCGGGAGGCACAAGCGGCCCCGGCAGCGCCTCCCAGCCCGCGGGAGCGCGGCGGGCCCG
>VXBU01016241.1:450876-475526 GCA_013400315.1 Bombycilla garrulus
CTGAGGGCTGAGGGCGGGGGCTGAGGGCGGGCGGACGGGGGCTGAGGGCGGTGCCTCCTCCTCGGGCTCAATTTACCTCAGTTGCGTCCTGAAGTGTGCTGGTGGGAGAGGCTCCCCTGGCAGCGATGAGGAGATTACGCGGGAGAATAAACGTCGTTTGTGGTGGCAAGATCAAAGCACATTGTGGAAGCGATTCAGTAACGAGAGAGTAACGGGATTCCCTTTCACCGCTGACGTTCTGTCAGAAATTTAGCACCGAGCTCGTCGCACAAAACCATTCTGTGAGGCTGCCTGTGGGAATGGCTTTTGAACAAATGCCTCCTGGGTCCCGTGTTTCCTTCCCAGGCCACTGTCAGTGCCAGTTCTGTGACTGTGAGCCCGCGCTGGGTCTGGCTGATACGGAGTTCATTTTCTCACGGCTTTGCAGCGGCACCTGCCGGGTGCCGGTAACACCCCGCGGTTTGGCACAGCATCAGCACCCCAACATTCTCCCCATCAGTGGGCTGGGGGTGGGCAGGATCCTGGAAGAGGATACAACTGGCACAGCTGACCCAAATTAAGCAAAGGGGTATTCCGTACCGTGTGGCGTCAGGTATAAAAACTAAGCAAAACAGGAGGAAGCAATTGTTATTTACAGTGTTTGACTTCCAGAGCAGGCGAGAGAAAACAGCCCTGGGCAGCCTGTCATCACTGGCATTTGGCATGCAGAGCAGGAATTGAGCTAGTAGTGGATGCTGGCTTTCGCTTGTTCTGTTTGCTCAGTCCCTTTGTCTTTCATCTCAACTCAGGGATTATCTTCCCCTTACGTTTAGAGTTTCTATCATTCTAACAACACTACTTTTTGAAGAAAGCCGTCCATGTTGACTGATGCCTTTTGAGAATGTTGGAAAGAATTTAATTTGGACATAAAATCTGAAGAATTACACAGGAAGTGTATCCAGCCCTGCATTGTGACTGAATTTGAGTTTATGCACTGACATAAATGATTTTGAGATATCCCCAACATCTAAAAGGAGTTATAAACAGTCACTGAATATTGAGATATGATAATGGTTTTTCTTTCTGCACTGGTTCCCAGTCTAACAAATTTATCAAATTATTGAGAAATTATGCAAATATAGTTTATTCTACACCTTATTGGTTGAAAACTCAAGTTGTTCCATAGACCAACATCTATTTTAATATGAATATACAGGCTATAAACCAGAGGTGGTCTTCAGAAGCAATGAAGGGGAATTGTATTCAAACAGTTAAAACAAGCACTTTTGCTAGTGTCACACCCTCACTGAAATAAAGCAAACTAAAATGGACATGTTAAAATGTGACCAAGTTTTGTAAAATTATTGTATTTTTGCTTCCATATTCAGTTAGTGTACCAGAAAAATCAGGCTTGAATTTTATTGAGTTTTCATAGAAATTGGAAGTGCAACTAAAAAAAGAATGAAAATAAAATATGCAGTCTATATTTTACTGCTGGAAAGTTTATCTCAAGAAAACAAAGAAAGATAAGAATTTCCTAGAATGCAGAAGATGGATGTTCTGAGTGAACTGCCAGCCCCAGTGTTGTGGCCTGGGTAACTTGAGCAGGTGTTTTGCCCGTGGCAGAGAGGCAAAGTTTATCCTTATTCCCATGGAAGGAAATTGTGGACTGTGACGTGTTACACCGACTGGTTGCGTTTTAAAAATTCATGTATTCAGGATTAAAGATTTACACTTTAAAATGGTTCAGGAGATAGCACAGATACTGATACATGTTTTACCCCTGCTTGGTTTTACTTAGAGCCAGGTACTAAGCTGGAGCAGTGGCCAGAGCAGAGTGCCCTGCAGTCACCACGTGAGTGCACAGTGTCCACAGCTGTTCCAGAGCAGTTCTGCTGTCAAAGTGTCAAGACTCACAGCTGAGAGGTGCTTCAGGGGAGGGCATGGCTCAACCTCAACAGGGCAAGTATCAAAGAAAGTTGGAAAAGGTTAAACATCAATCATCATATAAGAGTGTCTAAGTCCGTGCAGAGAGCTTAGACAGGAAAAAATCCTCTCATAAACAATACTACTGATTAAATATAATTTATCAAGTAAATACCAAGTCTAATCTGTTAATAATGCAGTATTTAAGATATGATCAAGTTCAATTAGTGATTTAATATCATAGGCATCTTTTTCTAGACATGGTAAATATATTTATCTTGAGATTAATTAACAGTATGTCTAATAATTAATCTCTTCAACTTTGATCTATTATTGAAGTAGATATGTGATTATTTAGATATTACCATAGAAGACATGTTGCATAATAAAAAGGAAAACTAGCCTGAACAGCAGTATCAAAAACTCTTATGTTAGAGAGGTTTGCAGGGCTTCAGGGAAATTGTACCCAATTGCCGTTCATCACAGGCTCAGACCTAAAATCAGCTAAGATGTTGATTTTGCCGAGGAGAGGTTGTAAATGTTGCCAGTTTGAAGACGCTACAATCAGAACATGAATTGATTGGATAAGTGGATAAGTCTTGGGGAAAGAAAATGGGGTTTTAGATACATTCTGAGTAGTCTTCATCTCTAGATTGTTGGGCATAGAGATGAGCTAAGGACAGGAAAGGGCTACTGGGATAAAATGTGATTCTGCAAGTATTTATGTGCCACTGTAACTTAAAGTGAAGGGGTGCTTTCACAGAGTACAGGAATCTTTCCACAATGAGCCTCCAAGCCTACCTGAGAATTTAAAGTACAGTCTGGAATGCATGAAAGAAGAAATCCATGGGAAAAGATGAAATAGATGGTCCATGAAGCACTTCTCCAGGCTAAGAAAATGCTTCTGGAGGAAATAAAGAGATCAGAATAAAGAAGAAGTCTGAGGCACAAGAGGAGACATACAGAGACTGGCACACCACAGAGATGTGTGTAGCATTGGTTGTAAAAGTATGAAGAAAAATGTTTTGATTACCTTAGTAATATTATTGTATAAAAGAAATCTCAATATAGGGGAGAAACTCAGGTAGTGGGAATTATGGAGATAGATTATATGTGTGATATTTTAAACCAAAATCCAAACAAGAAAATAAAAAGATAATTTCATCTTTGCTCTGCTTAAAACAGATAAGAGCAGAATGTTACACTGTTTTATTGTTTTGTTTTTCTTTTTTTATGTTCCAATTACAGTATAAAACAGTCTTGCTTTATTTAAGTAGAAATGAGGTCGAAATACTCTGCTAAGGTTCAGGATGTGTTTGCAGTATTTAATCTGGTTACCAAAAATACTTGCTGGAAAAGTGGGATTTTGATTCTTAAAACAAATGAAATTTGTTCTTAAGTCACTATTCACATGAAAACATATGTGAAGGAAAAGCACAAGTGTTCCTAAATGCCTTTACAAGATTATTCTGTGAAAAACAATATTTGTACATACTTTTTCACCAGTTGTCTCACAGTGTAGATCTACAGCAAAATAAATGATGGGTTTTTCTTATTTTCTGTCAGTTTGCAGCATTCATTCATCTGTGTTAACTCTGTTAGGCAAATCTCAGCTGGAATAACATCTAAAAGAGGGTCCTGCAAAGCTGTTGCATTCCAAGGAGAACTAAGTATCAGACTTTAAAGAAAAGCAATGGAAATGGAGAAACTTGAGAGATGTGGCTTGGATATTATTCTAGAATACAGTTCAATAAAAACATTAGTTTCAGGTTTATGCTACCCGTTTTTAGATTATAGTCTTGCTTGCATCCTCTGTAATCATTTAGAAGTTATACATGACAAAAATCTACTGGAGAACAGCTATTTAGCATTAGCTCCTATGTTGGGAACCCTTTACAACTTAAAAATTCTATCCATGACAGTGAGTTTACCTAAATTACAGGAAATAAAGAGCTTAGTCAGTGGAGGAGGAGACTATGAAAGGGCATATTATCAAACAATTGTTTCAAGGTTTGAGGGATTTTTTGTTGCTTTAAATTACCTGTGAAGTCCCTGTGGACACAATCCCCTATTCTGCTGCAGAATGCAAAATAAATTGAATAGTTTCAGTCTAAGAGGTATTGTTTCATGCCTACTATAACCTGAAATAAATGCGCATGATAGCATTAGACCCATCAACTTGGAACCCCAAAACCTGTAGGGCAGCCTTAAGCCCTAGGAAAAGAAATGTCCTTAGCATAAGAAAGTCAAAGTGAGGTAACAGTTTGAGACAGAGTAGTCTGTAGTTCATGATTTCATAGGCTGTTAAAGACTGAAACATTTCTTTTCATAGAAGCATAGATTGGGTTGGGTTGGGAGGAGGCTTAAAACCATCTAATTCCAACCCTCCACCTTGGGCAGGGGCACATGCTTCTACACCAGGTTGCTCAGGGCCCCATCCGGTCTGGATTCATCTGTGCATATGTGATACTTGGCTGTTCTGAACAGCAGGAATGTCTTGCACAGGGTGAGCCAGTGAGGAGATCCCCAGAACTGTCCACTGGGACTGCACAGATGGCTGAAGCAGCTCCTGAGTTGCTTCATCATGCAGCAGGACACTCAGTTAAACCAGCACTGGTTTTGTTCTACCTCAAGGACAGAGGGGAGCAGCTTTGTGATTACATAGCTCTGCACACGATGGATAAACTAATTTTAACTGGTGTCCCAGCACTACAGATCCACTCTGCCACTTGTCAGCCAGAGCACCTGTGAACTATCCATGACAAAACTGTGGGTTTGCCTTACACAGACCACTTTGTGTTAGGAGCCTAAGCTAAGGACAGTTCCTTTTTTACTAATAAAAATTAATAGTTTGAGAGTTGGCTGCAATAAAACAGGGAACATCTTCATGGATACTCTAGTCAGAGTACAATGGCCAGCATATCACCAATAGCTGGTGGGCACAGGAAGCACAGAGCGGCCTGCAGTACTCAAAAGCAATTTCCATGACAAATGATTTTCAAGCATCACTTCTAGCTGCAGATCTTGAGAACTGAACTGTACTTAAAAGAGCTTGTGTTGCACAGGAAGAGGAGATGGAGTGAAACAGCTTAATATATTTTTTTTCCAGGTTTGTTTTTATCCTTGTATGGAAGATATTACCTGTCCACAGCTCTAATTCATATGGATGAAAAGTAAGATGTGAAGATTTTAAAAACTACTTCATGTAATTTCCTAATAGAAAAACTTTTTGATCTTTGGGATTTGATATTGTATTGGAAAACATTATTTCCCAGTGGAGCAGCTGGAGGACTTGTTTTTCTGTGCCAACACTGAATTCTTTTGGCAGTTTCTCTCTGAACATTGCAATATTTGCATGGCAGGAGGCCACAGATATTGAAAAATGTTTATGTAGCAGATTTGATTCAATAAAAATAAGGTTTAATAGAGATCATGTTTGACTACTTGATAGATATAGGTTATGACTAGTAGATTTATTCATATCTTCACCATGGAAAGCATTCATTCTTAATAGCTCTATTTTTCAGAACATTGGAGGTGTGACAAGGTAAGGATTTTTTCCTTATGACTCTTGAGAACTAAGTGTCCTGATATTGATTCAAACTTTAAAAATCATCACACCTACAATTTAGCAATCTTCATTTTTTATTTTCTGTTCAGCAGGAACAAACCAAACATAGCAACTGATAAATCACATATAATTCAGCAGGTTGGTTCAGTTGTCCTTGAGTTTGGTAACTTTTTATCTAAAGCTAATTATTTATAATTTCCTTGAAATTCTGCTTCGTCCAGCCAATTTCCTCACTTGCTGTGGGTGCATCTTTCTACCAGACAGATTTTTAATATCTCAAACATATATTTCTTTCCTCTCAATATGCCACTCAGATGAGAAATCAGCAGAATTTAGTCACTGTTCTCTTTGTTAGACTTCAGACGATTGTGTTCACAGATGGACCATAGCTGCAATTTTTTGTCATGCTTTATCACAACAGGTAAATAAATTACTTTCTGTGGCGCTGAGTCCCCAAGTCCTCTGGTATATCTGTACCTAGTTCTCATACACATCTCTGGGTTGAGTCAACAGCAAAATTCCCTGCTGCAGTCAGGTAAGGTCTTAATCTGACAAGGTCAAATAGTGCACAGTTGATATGATCTGTTGATGGGAATAGGTATCATCAAAATAAGTGTGTGATGGGATTGAAAAATTACATGCTTACTTGAATTATCCTGATTTCTGAAAATGATTAGTAGTCTCTCTGTTTAAAGTTTTAACAGTGATTTAGTCAGTTCCTGTTTTGTCAAAATCGCTTGCTGAGAACAGTATCTGATGGTTCAGTGTCATGTTTTTGTTTCTTTTCCAAACAATTCTGAATCATTACAGTACAGACAGGATGTTTACAAAAATCAGCATGTAACTTAAATTTCATATTCAAAATCTGCCATTAGCCCTGCTCTTTCTTATGCTACCAGCTTTGCCAGATATACTGGTTAAAATTTGCCAGGAGAAAAGTGGAAACAATTTTGTTACTTGTACATCATCATCATCGTCACCATCATCATATTTCAGTTACCAAAAACATTTGGATAATGAGAAACTTTGCACAATACAGAGCAACAGAGAATATGGCTTTTGGGTAATAGTGGTCAAAGCTTATCGGCGATTGAGAGAGACACACAAACCCTGATTCATTATCAGGATTCCTTTTACTGAGTTTTACCAAAACTTATATACTATTCCATAGGGTTAATCTCTTGTTACAATCATCATATTAAACATTACAAGAAGACAAAACTCATGCATTGGACAAACATTCCTTGCTTGCAGAGGATGATTCAATCTTGTCCTTCCTGGAAGCTGGACCCAATCCACTCAGATTGTAATCTTTTAAATTTCTGTTTGTGTCTGTCAAGGGTCCTGATTATCAGACTGGACTATGCTAATTGAACTCACAGTATTCTCTGACTAGTGATTTACCACAAAAACTATGATGTTCTAGAATTCATATGGGTTATATTCATAAGGCAATTTTCAGAACTTAATACAAATTCATAGATGATGCTAACAACACTATTAATGATGCTGTAACTCTGAAATTCAGAACAAGGTCACTGCGAGCCTTTAATGAGACCATCTCTTTAATACAAGGCTAATTATTTCTCTATGGAACAGTCTGTGATAATAATCATCATGCTTTTCTATGGAAAAGAAAGAGAGCATGCAAGAGTTGAAATAATATTTAGTAGCCCAGAAATGCCACAGAAACAAAATCAGCTAGTTTAGATATGTTTTGTATTGATTTCCTGCCTATGAGATAACAGGAAACATTTTTGTATGCTATTTTTAAATAACTTGATGTTATTGTTGTTGGCATAACTATACAAGTAGAAACTCAAGAGCAAGCGCTTGATTTTTTCCTTGATATTAAGAAATAGAGATTGTGCAAAGTGGGAAGACATATACAACCAGTAGATGATACTTCCTCAAACAATCTTTCTTCTCACAAAATCACTGAGGTTTGGGACTCTTTCTGCAATCTGTGGTTTAAAGTTGCTTTCTGTTAAAATCAAGCATAGAAATGGTTTGTGATGCCTGTTAAAATTGATAGCTCCACTGTATTTTAAATTTCTGTAGCTCTACCTGACTGCATGTGACCAGGTACCATTGCTAAAAGTCTCTGCCTTTCGTCAAGTCTATGTGCCAAGTCATTATTACATGGATGCATCTTTAATAAGGTAGAGCCCAAAAGTACAAATAAAACCTGAGTGAGTTAGAAAATGGATGGTGAGTTTGGGTTTTTTTCAGGATCCTCTGCATAAGTCCTCTGATAAATCTGTATGATAGCAGGTTTCTTATTTTTACGTCTTAACCAGTAATTTCAGTGTGTTGGCTGAAGAGAATAGTTACACTATTACACTGCAGCTTCAGTTTGCATATTCTTCACAGAAAAATTTAAATTAACATAAAGATAGGAATTAATTAGCCAAATACTTAATACCATCGACCCATTATTCTTACCTGGTAATAAACTGTAATATATGGAGCTAAGATTAAGAGAGGAACAAAGTTTTGCATTGCTAAAGATCTATAATATGTTGCTACTACATGGCAATTTAAAGCAAAATTCCAGAAATGTATTTTTTAACTGTTTACTTCCAAGAAGTCATATTTCAAGTGAGTTGAGGTTGTGGCTTCTTATATGTGGACTTGCATTTTCAGCTATATTACAGTGTTTACATTACACTAAAACATTGTGGACTACAATAGAAAAATAAATTCTTTTGAGATGCTCGGGGAAGTTTTATCTATGCTCATGAGGTTTCTCAAAAAGCAAAACATTTACATAAATGTATTAAGTAGTGACAGCTTTAAAAAACAGTTCTGACATTATGCAGTGAAATATCTCAGTGGAGAAGTAAGACACATGCACATTTCTGCTAACCATCAGCTTCACTTTCAAAAGTAGTAAGTTGTGCCAGGAAGCATATTAATTAGACAAGCTTCTAGCAATGGTACGAAAATCTATTTTTAACTATATTGGGATTTTACACTTCAAATAAATGCATTTCCACTATACCATTTGGATCTCTATACAAGAGACATAATAATTTTATGCCATGTGTGTCATTGTACAGGGCCCTAACTTGCCAGACACTGAATCCATCATCTAAATGCACATATGCCTCCTTATTTACTTACTAGTTCATCTGCTGCAAGTCATGGGGCTGTGCATCCCAGAGGTTATTCAAAGGCAATTATATGCTGCAAAATAATGCTAAGAATGACTATTTTTCCCTTCAAAGTCTCCTCAGATCTGCATTTTCTGATATTAGTGGTAAAATTTAAGTTTATGCCTTTTATCTTCACAATTTAATACAGTTCAGGTGTGATAGTTACTGGGTGTTAGGTGGGTGACAAACTCTTGTTTACACATCACTAAGACTATTAAATTACTTGTCATTGCTATGAAAATTTGTTGAAGGGCAGTGTTAAACTGATATTTTTTTAGGCATATTTGCAAGATGAAGAGTTTATAAAATCTAAAAAAATAGCCTACCTTTGCTTAATTAATAGTACATGGAAGAAAGAACTGTGTATTCAAAAGCTAGTTTGTAATATTACTATTGTAATATAAATTGAAATAAGTTAATGTACAGGACCATGTTACAAAAAGCTTTTTCTATTGCCTTCAACTTTTGCTGTAAATATGAACCTTCAGAAGGAGTTATGTGAAGTCACTTTCCTGATTCTGGCTTTGTTCTGATGCGGTCTCAACCACCTGGAAGGCAGGGTCTTCGACTGAGTGCAGACTCCTCTATGCTAACCTGCTCTGAGAACCCGCTGGGGAACTCCACCATATTTTAAGCACAGTAGTCCTCTCATGCCTCAAAATTTTTGGCAACAGGCATAATCAGCCTTTCTAAGGAATAGAGGTCTCCTTGGAACAAGCTGAGTGCTGTGTGTACGTCTGTCAGTCCTGACCTACACAAATGCACGTTATGGACTGGTTATGGGCCTAATTCTGTGTCGTCCATCTGCTTGTGGCTGCTTGGGAAGGAGGTGGCTGTAAGTACTCAGGAATCCCAGAGCAAGTCATCAGCTTTATCAGCTTCCAGATGACAACAGTTTTGGGAAAGAGGGCCGTGGAGAGTGAGTCACAGGCTTAATGAAGCAGCCTACTTGGTCACCTTCCTCTCTAAGATGCTTGAAATGAAAAGGGTCACTGGTCAAATGAGTTAAAGTCAAGGGAGATCCTTGACAGTTATTGCCCATAATGACACTGCTCCTGTCACTATTTTGGCTCCAGTGGAAATCAGGTACAGCAGAGAAGTGAGGAAGTGGGAAATTCCTTCTTAAGAAGGCGCACAGATGACCAGGAATCTGCACTTCTGCAAGGGGAAACTGGAGGATATGTCCCACCCACAACTTGTGAGATCTCCATCAGTAGCCCTCACTAAGACAATACTCCAGCCAGCATGAGCACACCTGTGTAAGGTTTTACTTCCCTCATGAGCTATAACAACTCTCTCTTTCACACACACACACATACATACCCACACATACACACACACGCATGCACACGCATGCACGCTCCTCCTTTGGCTTTTCTTCACCCCCATGCCTGCAGGCTCAGCAGCTGGTCACTATGGCCTGGCATGCTCAGGAGCCCTCCCCTGTGAGCCGGGCTCTCCCAGGGCAGCTGCTCTGTGAGTTTGCTCCCAAAGCAGGAGCAATACGGTCATGTTGGTGTGTCATTCACCCCCTAGATAGTTCCTCTGAGGTGACTTCTTCACAATTACGTCTCCATAATTATTTCCTTCTCCGTTGTGGTGTAGGGAGGCACACACTGCCCAAAATGCCGTGGGAGGAGTTCTGTGTTACCTACTGCTGCTGTATGCCTGGCACTTGGGAAAAGCCTGGAATGACAGGGAGAGGCAGGGCAGGAAAAGGACCTAAAGGTGTGTTCCTTCAACACCTCCTGCTTGACAGTTGAGCCCTGCTTTTACCATGGTCAAGTGTCACAGGGGACCAAGTTACAGGGTGAATCAAACTCTATATTTAGGAAGAACAACTGGAAGCTATGACAGGAATTCCCTTTTACACTTCGCTTCTCTGCTGAGTCCCACTCCAGCCTGGAGCAGCACTCAGTGCCGTCCAGGCTGAAAGCATCGGAGCTATTTCAGACACATTAAAAGGGTCACAGTCAATACCTCAGCGGGTAGAAGAAGGTACCTCTTTCAGCATCAAAAGGAGGTGTGCACTCACTTGACGGTTTGGAACTTTTTTTATATGAGTAATTAAGTTAGCTAATCTTGAAAGGGTCAATTAAAATCTTAAAGGACCCTCGTGAAAACTCTTTGGTAATTGCTGTGAGTTTAGTACAATAGTTGTGGGTTTCTGCCTATTTTAATGTCTCATGCAGTGTATCAGAGTATTCAGAGCAGATCGCTATTGCTTCATAGTCTGTGGGGATCTAAAGATTTAAAACAAAAAGTCACTTAAATACCTCATGACTCACAAGAAGTGTGTATGAGTTTGAATATTGTAGTACATAGGCAGATGGTTATTGTTTTCTATATGTTTATTTTAGTGAAATGTTACATTATGGTTTTGATGTAAGAGAGGTTTCTTTTACTAAGCTTAACAGGCAGCTGTAGTGAAGATTACAGTATCAGTATTACGGAAAATATGACCACATTTGCCTAGAGTTTGTTGTAAGTTTTCATGTAACAGGCTGAAAGCTGCAGAGTAGGGGTTTCTCTTCTTTCATGGTACTGGTTGGGTCTCACAGTCGTGTAGTTCCTGTCAAAGCCTTTTAATAAGATAATACACTGCAGTTCTGTCTCCAAAATGCCCGTTGTGCTGGATGGCATGCATGCAGTGGGGGAAGAGGACAGCTTCCAGCTGGGGCAGGAGGAGGGCTCTTGCTGTTGTCTGTGTGCTACTGTACATCTCTTGTGTGCATTACAAAAGATGGCATTATGATATCTCATCGTATTTAAAACAAATTGAATAAATCAGCTTATTATCTTGCTGCAGCCCTCCAGAAATTATTTTTAGCAGAGAGACACAAGATAGGTTCCTTTGTTTTACAAAGTTTCGCTTCAAAACACTCATTTATTTCACTGAAGTAGTCCTATATTTCACAAGTAGTCTTGCTCATGACTACTTCCACTGCAAATTGAGGGAATTTGCAAGGGAAGGCTGCCATAATCCAGCTCCAGATTGAACTAATGTTGCCATTGCTTTCTAAGTTTGGCTCATCACGCAGCCCATAAAAGGTAAAAGGTAAGGTGTGGGGAAGCCAAAAAGACACCGGGGAATACAGGCTGCGTGTCTGCATTTCTCTGCCTGCCAGAGATCTGAAACTGTGCTGTGGAAATGAGGGTGAAGTGGGATTTTTTAAGTTTGCAGATCTGATTGGAATACCAGAAATAACTTAATACAATCAGTGCAGCACTCTTGACTCGCTCTCTGAGACACATGGTGAAAGAACAAAGGAATGAATAAAAATTACTAATCACTTCTGTAATGGATGCTTCTGTAATCTAAGGTTTATTTTCCTGTGATTGATGGTCAGTATTGCTCTGTAAGGAAATTCAGGGAAGGGAGGGAAGGGGAAAGAGCCAGAGATCTATTTTTACTCAGTAGTGTGCTGTTGTCCTGATTTCTCTGGCTGTAATGAGGACAGCATGGTCTGGTAGGAAAATCACCTCCTCCAAAAGCAGTCCTACACAATTGTATCATGCATCCGTCTTTAGGAACCGGTGTCTGATTGCAGCAATTTCCAGCACTGTCTGCTTGTGAACCTAGAGCACCTCGCTGAGGAGCACTAATGCTGGGCCTGTTTTAAAGCTGAGCTTCAGGGTAAATCCTTGCCATTTATCTCTAAGTGGCCCAAGAGGTGTGTATGGGTGTTTTTGCAACGCACAGGCATGCGAGATGAAGTACATTTTAGCAAGGATTTCTTTGTGACAGTCCTTGGGAAGTAGATCCACTGTGTTTTAAAATGTTTAATGTTATTTTCCTTTGCTTTTGTTTCCATCTTTCATTCTGATTAGAAAGATGAGAAGTTGATTAAAAAAATTAATTAAGCATTCTGTATTATGCCTCCTATCTTCCCAGTCAACTGGGGGATTGTTTTGCGTTTATTTTGGAATACAGTCACTGATCAATGGAACAGTTATTTATATGCCTAACAAAGGTTTTAAAAAATAAAGGAGACAGAGTGATGTAAATCCTTTTGTGTTTTTGAAATCTTTTTTATTTTGTCATGAACATCAATGACTGAGATTGCATCCCCTAAAGTGAATTCTGAGGTTTCTTAAACTTTCTCTCGTTTGAAGATTTTATATATAAAGCCAATATAAAACTCATTAAAAGAATGCTGGTTTTATTTTGCATGCTGGGATTTTTTCTGATTTATTAATTTAGTGGAAGCAATTTAAATCCAAAACATGATTGTCCTCTGACGGAATGCTGTGTTGGTTTGGACAGCACTTTTTGCAGCTGAGTGTGGCGCCAGAGGGAGACCTCTAATGGCAGGTCATTTGTACTTATAATTCTGCTCAGCATCATACACAGATTTAAAACTGATGTGAGAATATGCAGGAGGAAGTCTTCTAGTCAGTCACAGCAATACAATTTCAGGCTGATATTGCTGATATTCCAAGTTGAAGCTAACCTACAACTCATCTGTATGTTTTTTTGGGGACTGTCTCATGTGGCAGTTACGCTCTTTGGAGTACCCAAGTCTTTGACACAATTTCTCAGTGTATTTCTGCTGTTGTCTTCTATGTCATTTATTTCTGTTCTCATTACTTCCCTTCCTATCTAAGATTAAATACAGTATCAACAGTGTGCTGTAGTTTGGTGGTGATCAGTGACTTCTCTGGTGAATTAATTTCTCAGCTTTTAAAATTACTACCTTACTTTATATTATAATAGTTAAATAACAAGACTTTGATGAAAGTCTAGTGCAGTTAAAATCTAGTTCAGTTAGAATCTAACTTTTCAATGAGAGAAAAAAAGCCTGAGATGGTGTTTCAAAGAATCAGCTAATAAAATGTCTTCCTTTTTACTTTGGTGTATTTCTCTTTGCTATTGTTTATTAATACTGTATCAGTATGTATTTCTCAACCTGCATAAAATTGTATGGAAAAATATGTTATTTTTGATTTTATTGCTAAAGGAAATTGATTAATCTATAGGATATAAAACTTTGAAGGGAGGCTACTTTGTGCACTAGCAATTGTGAAGGAGAATTTTTCAGTTTGACCATCTTGATCACTTTCAGTCCACAGGCATTAAAGGTTTGCAAAGATTTGTGAGTCAGAAAATGGTTATGATTGCATTTATCAATATCTTCTAACAAGTTATGTTTTATTTGAGAGTAGGCTTAAACTGAAAGTTCTAATAATTCCCACATACATCCTGTGACAGGGCTAATAATACAGTTTATCCTCAAAAGCTTCCCGTAATTCTTGCTCATTTTACAGTGCTGTTAAGGTTTGAGAGATTCCCTATCTCTACTTATTATTGTTTTTAATGTGAAAGAGATAGCTTCATTTGTGGCTATGAAAGATTAATTGGTGAGGCTCAGGTGTTCTGTCTCCTTCTGATATCAGAAGGAATAACTAAGCAACTTGGAAACTGAGATGGAAACAGGAGCTGGGCAGATGAAATGGATGCCTGTCAAGAGGCGGCATGGGTTAAGTTCTAGCTTATCTTCCATACCTATCAGAATGTCAGAGCCTGTAACACTTTCCAATTTTGCTTGCAGGGATAAGCCTCTGTCGTAAAAATGTCAAAACAACCGGCATCACATGTCAAAGCCATTCAGGTAAGAGATAGAATTTATGTTTTTAATATAATAAAATACTAAATCTCAACCTCCATTGCTTGGCAGACTGCATTTTTAGTCAGACAAAACACCATAGGAGTGCAAGCTGGGGTTATTCTGTTAAAGTGAAAAGCTTGTAGATATGAAAGCACTGAAAAAGTGTGACCTGGAGATCATCTTTTGATCTGAGCTGATAAAAAAAAACTGGATCAGACAGGTTCATTAATCACTTGTTTGCATGGTCTTTGCAGTATTAGGTTATGCCTGTTGAAGGATCATCTAAGCAAAACATGGTCATGCATCTGCATAACTGTTAAGTAAAATTAATTCTTGCAACTATTAGATTTTCCACAAAGCCAATATAATGCTGGGAGAATTTTAGGCTAAAAAGATAGCATGGATATTGTGAAGTTTTTCATGTCTGCATTCCTTAAGAAGAAGAACCTTCAACTTCAAATAATTGTTTAAGAAGCATTTTATTTAGAAGCCAAAGGAAAATGAGAGAAACCTTGATCTTTTAATCTGAAAGATTTTTTTCTGCTACATACCTCTTCAATGGTATATGATTATAAGGATGGAGTTGATTGTTGCATACTTGTAAAAGAAACAGCTGGAGAATTACTCCAACATCATCATGAAATAACATCATGAAGAATGTGTTTAGTTCATGTAATCAATTGTTGTCAAAAGGCCAGAATATCTTCTGAACTGAAGAATCTTACAGAATTCTCATGTAATTTGTAAAATACGCTCCCAATGGAATTTTACTAAGAGCTCAAGTTACCATACCTAAGAAACACAAAATGGAATTTCGGAAGTCTTCTTTGTTCTCTGTTTTCTTGACATAATACTAATGCAATGGATTGGAGTATCAAGATTAATTACCCAGGGACTAGGCAGCACACTGAAGATGCAAGGCACTGTGAAAATGCAGATTTTCTTTATCATCATCGTCATCAATTCTACCTGAATAGGCATGCAAACTATTGTACTCTAATTCTGTTGAATTTAGATTAAAAAATGCCATTTTGCCAGAATTTTGATATCACTCAGTTCAAATTTTCATCCCTCTTTTACAGTGAATATAGAAAGGTTTGTAGGATTAATGAAAAAATATAGATCTTTAATAGCTGAAAAGTATTTATTTACATTTTACATTTAAACTCTGTAGGCATATAAAACATTTTTAGAAATTAATTGGTTTGCGTTTTTTTCCTAAAGATGTAATCATAGGCTGCATTTTATTTCTACGATGACTTCCAACTTCTAAATGTAAACAATCCTCCTAGGCTGTTCATTTAAAAAATGCATTAAATTTAAGCACTTGGTTTAATATTTTAAGAAACCAATTTTTGCAAAGGTAATTTGAATCGTGAGAAAAATTACAGCAAAAATTTAAAATATATCTATTAAGCAAAGGTGGTTCTAGTAGGGAGACTTGCACTTGAATTGATGCTTATTGAGGTTTGAGCAGTCTAAGAACTATGACTCAAAATGTCACATTACTTTTATACATTGTGATTCATATATTATGATCCTTTGCTATTGTGTGCTGGTATAATAGGACTGACGTGCCCTGGGGAATGTACATCATGCTGCAGCAATGGGAATGTGATGGCACCTCACTAACTGAAGTGTTTCGTGGTGTTTTGTGTCTGAAATGGCTTTTTCTGACTGTACTAGATATGGACAAAAATATTCACTTCCCAATAGCTACTAAATACAGATGTGGGAAAGTTAAGGGCAGCAACTGGTTCCCAAGAATAGTTTGAGGCAATAGAGGACCAAAGTATGCTAATTCCTGGAAACAATTGCTGACCTCCCCCCCTCAGTGTGTAAAAGGCTGTGAACAGCACTGACTGAAAATTGTTCTATCTTTAAACACTCTTGGCTTTCTGCAGAGGTAAGGGTGAGGAGGTTTCTAGGGTTTTTTGTTGTTGTTTTTGTTATTTGTTTGTTTCTGGATTTCATTCCGTTTTCTCTACAGCTCCTTCCTTCCTTCCTTCCTTCCTTCCTTCCTTCCTTCCTTCCTTCCTTCCTTCCTTCCTTCCTTCCTTCCTCTCTTTCCTCTCTTTCCTCTCTTTCCTCTCTTTCCTTCCTTCTTTCCTACTTATTTTTTTTTTAATTAAATATGTTTATACAAAAGTGTCTTTCCAGATTACTCAGTCATCCATCTGGGCAGCCAGGACTGTCTGTGATGCTGTGAAGGACTTACCTGTAACAGTCCTCAGCTCATGCTCAGCTGTATCAGTTGAATCCTAGGCTTAATGCCCTCTATTGAACAGAAAGAAGAACACACACAAA
The DNA here is from genome assembly GCA_013400315.1 of Bombycilla garrulus. Classification (NCBI taxonomy): domain Eukaryota; kingdom Metazoa; phylum Chordata; class Aves; order Passeriformes; family Bombycillidae; genus Bombycilla; species Bombycilla garrulus. Next base: position 467,427 of record VXBU01016241.1, read on the forward strand.
AAAATCTTTAAGAACCAATCAATTGACTCAAACCAGCAGTATATTAGTATGTCATTTTAACAGGTACTCTTCCTTTGGTCTGTTCAGAAGAACCCTGGTCGAGTACATCAGTACACATACCTACCCACTCATTGCAAAAACTGCAATGGCACACAATATGGTAGGCCTTTCAAAGAAAGGAAGGAGCAAACTCAGTAGTTTTCGTAATTAATATGGTTAAATGTAACAATCACACCTAGAAAGTCTGTCTAAAGCAATTATAATTTAGGGTTTCCAGAGTCTGGAACAGAAAATTTCCTATTTAGCATTTTACTGGGTGGAGATCCCCTAGGGTCGTATCTCCATCTTAACTTACAGGTGACAAAAGCCTTGAAACATATTTTTGAAACAAAATTGTGAACTTGTGCTGCTGACAGCACAAGTCCTTGAAGAGCTATGCTGGTACAGAATTTGGCCCACCCATTACACACTGCTCATCTGTGAGACAGGACCAGCACTAGAATAAAAGAGATTTATAGCTCAGGTCTTTGGTACCTATGGGCAGGAATTGTATAGAAATGTCAACTTTCATTTCATACTGGAAAGATTTTAATTTACAGTACATGTTATAAGATCCAGGGAGTTTTTAACTATGTCTTAAATGATGCTCATTTTATTGAGTTACTATGTCATGACTGTGTACTTCTTGCCTGAACTCTGACGTGAGTGTCCCTACTGCAGACAAAAAATTACAAATTCGTGTGACACAGATTACTGGGAAAGTGCTGAAGCAGTCCAAAGAATGGTTTATTGAATTTAATTAGCAGCCTGGGACTTAGTGGTTCATTTTTGCGTTCTGAACCACTTCTAGTCACAGTTGGTCTGTCAATCACAGGTGGAAATGCAAGGGCTGTAATGTTCTGTGGGAGGCTGGCTTCTGCTTTGGCTGCCTCCAAGGGAAAGTAATGTCCAGGTTCAGGATGTGCACCACAAGGAGAGATAATGTCTTAAAGTTTCAACTCTGAAAACTTGTATGACCATGCTAGCTGTAATTTGCAGAGAAGTTTCCCATTCCAAAAAGTCGAAGCTGTCTGGAGATACCAGAGCTTGGCTGGGCAGTTACTTAAAATTAGAAATGGCAAAACTGGGTTTTTTCCACCCACAAATGAAATAATGAATAAGGAACTGTGAGGCTGAAAATATCCTGTCTCCTTGGAACTGACAAAGTGCAGGTAAAAAGTTTCACAATATCTAAACTAATGCCCAGTGAGAAAGGAAACAAATTAACCAAATACCTGGTTTTCTGTGACCCTGCAGATGTTTGGCAGCCCCACTGAAATTACAGCATCATTTTGCATAAATAAGATAATGGGAAATAGGTAAGTACAATACAGGGAAAAGCATTCATTCCTTGGCAGATAGATTCTTAATTTGCTCATCATTTGATTATAGCTGTCAGAACAGTTGTTGTTACTGAAAACCATGGGCTGCTTGTCCGTGGTTGCCCAGGTGGGGCACGATCTGCAAGGCCATAACTTGAGCAGAAGGTTGGGATTATTTGTCTCCATTTGGTGCAGATCAGTCAGATGGTAAAGGACAAGAACAGAGCTCGCTGTTAGGAGGTTCTCTGCTTCCGCTCCCTAACATTACCGATGCACCCCCTGGTTTTACCAGTGGGAGTCATGATATTTCGATGACATTTCCTAGGAGCAGCTTCTCTTCTGAGATCACGAGATAGGAATAAGTATGAATTGTGCATTTAGTTGATCATGCCATTTCACTTTTAAAATAATCTTGGCTGGGTCACATTGGGAGATGGATACTTTTCAACTGCTCTTTCCTAAGCAGTGTTTTGTGCCATCCTGTTCCCCATAATCTTTACTTCTAAGATGTCTGTTATCAGCCCAAATTATGTTATGGCCGCTGGCTTTCTGCCCCAGATAAAATATGCGATGGATGCAGTTTTGTGGGGATCATTCTGGAGGGAGTTTGCAGAAGCCAGGGGCTAGTGATCTGCCTGATATTGGAGCTGGTCCAAGTATTTGCAGTTCATAGCAACCATGGGTAAATTTTGTTGGTAAAATCACATTTTAAATACTTAGGGCTTAAGCTGACGCAGGGATTCCCTTCTAAGATGCCTGTGATTAAGTGAGGTGAGAACTGGTGTCATTGAAGAATGGAGAGTGGTCCAGTGATTGGGTGTTATTGAAAGATTTGCATGATTTACACCTAAATGCTGCTTTTGGCACTCACTTTCTGTTTGACCTTGATCAAACTGAAGCAGACCCAGGTGCCTAAAGACACTTTAGTGTTCAGTACTCGTTTATTTTAAGTCCAATGAAATCAGGAAGTATTAGTCTAAAATGCAGAACTTGAAAAGCTTTCTAGTTTTTTTCACTTTCTCTCTTTAAAATGGAGATGAAAGCACTTCTCTTTCCACAGGAGCAGTGTGATGATGCATACACTGAAGGCATAAGTGCTTGGAAAGCATGATAATGTCTATATGCTTGTCCCTTTTGAGTTTTGCCATTTTCAACTGTATCTTTATTTATCAGTCACTATTACATGTATCAAAATTTCCCTCTCACAGGCTAATATCAACATCCCAATGGGAGCATTTCGACCTGGTGCGGGCCACCCTCATAAAAGAAAAGAACTTACACCTGAAGAAGTGGAGGAGGTAAGCAAAAAAGGGGAGTTGATTTTTACTTTTTTTTTTTTTTTTCCCCGAGGAGAATTCCTGCCATAAAATGGAAAAAAGCCTCTGAAGTGATCTTATAGCTCCAGCTACCAATCTTAGGTACCGCAGTTGAACATGCACTGATCATTCATGGAAATAAATGGCCACTTACTAGCACTTCAGGTATAAATAGTTCTGCTTTTGGTGCCAAGGCACCTATAGGAATATAAACTCTTTCGAAGGTGTGTAGCTCTGCTTCCCCAGTGGGATGATATCTGCTGTCAGGAGAGAGCCAGGATTTCAGCACCAGTATTTGTCTAGATGGGAGCTGATGAAATACAGCAGGAAAAATAATAGCAAGGCTTTGGAAGACTTTGCTGCTAGCTGTCACCCTGTGGTGTGATTTATCGTCACGGCTTAACAGTATTGGAACAGGTTTTCAAACACAACACTCTTTGAAAGGATTATCAACAAGAAGAAATTTTATGTGAAGATACTTGCAAGTTAAAACAGAAATTCCAAATCCATTTACCTGCCCAGGGGTGAAATTACTCCGTTTTAGGCTGAATTCTATATTTTCATGCTTGTATTTTACAGGAAGTGTTTAACACTGAGCTTTGAATGTAAAATCAAAGTTAGACCTTAACTAACATTGATCACAAAGGTTGTGATTAAACACAAATATCATATTTCTGAGTTATATTAAAGCATCTTATTAACCAATAACTTGGATAATAAATGATAACCCCAACTGTGGAAGAAAAGGTAGTGGTAGATACTCCAAGCAAGAGAAAAAAGATGGGTGATCCTGCTTTCCTGGCCAGTTTACTTAGTTTGGATTCATAATCCCCACATGAGAACTCATCCTGCTGGGCCAGAGCTCCCACTGCTCCTCACAGCCAAAGGCAGGAAAGGCTACGTAAGAGCCAAATCTTCTTTTTCTGTCTCAGTCAGATTTTTTTTTTCCTGAATTTTGGCATATTTTGATATAAACAGTGCTCTGTTTACAGAGAACTTTCCTGTCTTGGCTCTTAAGAAGATTTAAAAAACAAGCGTACTAAATGACCTTAAACATATATTGTGGCTTTCTCCCTTGGAAAGAAATCAAAGCATATTCTCTCTGCAGTAATTAAACTGGTGAAGGAATGCATGTTATTAAGCAGAAACTAATATAGCTTTGTGTGAATTCTGGTAGTGTTTGAGAAATAAAATAAATGACTGGTGCTGGTAATTACATTTGTTTGGGTAATTGAATGTTGCTTTGTTTCACAGCTACATGAATATTTTATATGAAACAGACATTATGGAAGTTCTTGGCCCAGGTTTTATGGCCAATACTCAATGAAGCCAATGGAATTAAACACTACAGAAAGAGATCTTGTTATAGGAATAGAATAAAAATTCCAACAGCGAACTTGTAATTTCAATTTTTCATCTTGTTAAGTTTTGCCATAAGTTTTGCCATGCATCTTATGATTTTTCAGAGCAGTTTTAGACAAATGCAACTTTTGCTAACAGTGCATAATCACTGCTAACAGTGAGTTTTCCACTGTACTTTAAAGCCTCGACATAGGAGATGAGGGGAATATGGATCTTACTCAAAGGGGTGGTGGAGTCAGATATTTTTGAAGGTCAGTGGAGCAGACATGTTAACATGAAAAGAAATAGAGGGTGAGAATTACAGAAAACAAAATTCAGTCAGAGCATTCCCGTGCTTGTATTTTTTAATCCTTATTGTATATCTAAGTCATTCTTCAGGATTCTTTCCATAAAACTGAAGGCCATAATCTAATCTCAGTTGTGTGTTTCACATGGAGTGAGTGATGTAGGGAGTCATGAAGAGCAAACACCTGAGGCTGGAAGAGAATGCTGACAGCAATTTATGGAGCACAAAGTCTCCAAAATGTGGGCAAAACTTGCACCACTTGTTCTACAAGAGGAGTGATATTCCACATGACTTGAAATGGTATTTTTTACATAGTTTCTGCTATGTACTAATAAGTACTGTGGGGTTCAAGGAGTGCTTGTTTCCCCTGATTATTCATATTAGCTAGGAAAACTGTCAAAGGAAACAATACAACCTCATGGCATCTTTGACTACTGATACAATTTTGTGCATCCTTCCAAACAACTTCTGTATCAATTTATTTATTCCCCTGCTGTGCTTTCTTTCTGTTTCAGGATGTTGGATCATTAAACCAGATATCAGGCAGTACATACAGTACCTGGGGCTGAATTACTGGCTGGGATTTGAAATGATACATTATTAATACAGAATAATACTAATAGTATTTGGCTAAAATGTGAGAAAAGATAGTACAAGTCTACTGAGACAAGAAATGTAATTATCACTTCTATTTTCTTATATCTGGTGATCTTAAGAAAGTCCTCAAAGATCAGACAGGAAGAAAATGTCAGTTTTCTACAATACCTTGTTCGTTTGCTTCTTGACATTGCACAGTCTTTTTCCTGATTAGCATTAGTCCAGTAGTCAACAGAGAAAAAAAAGAGGGGTTTACTGGCCAATAATATATGACAAGTAACGTTGGAATTTTAAAAATTAAGTTAAATATTAAGAATTGACTGTTCACAGTTAATACAACTTTTCAAAAAGAGTGGCTAATAAATCTAAATCATGATTAAACTCTAAAAAACCCGTCAATCATAAAAGGACATTCACATAGTAATTAAAAAAGAAAAAAAATTCATCATGAAATTATTTTTAGTAAAATATAAATTAATCTCTAAATGTACTTGATTCCTCCTTTGTGCCAGCTTTATAAAATACACAACAGGCTGGAACAACAGTAAACTCATATCTGGAAATCTACTCCTTCAAAACATTACCCAGTCTAGAGTAGAAATTGCCTAAAATACCTGTTCTACTCACCTGGAAGCAATAGTGCAGCTGAGGAAGTACCAAGGGCTGAAATTCTGTGGTCCATTGGGAAATTAGCTGAGTTGCTCACTGTTGTGTTATTGCTGTTATTTCACTGGCATTTTTACCGTGTCAGCAGAATAGCGATGTGGCACTACCCTGATTCAAACATAAAGTGACAAAAAACCTTCTGGTCTTGCAACTGAGGTTATGAAAAGTTAAATTTCACCTCATGTTCATCTTGCATGGGGCTTTTGGAGTCCATCATAGTTCTTCTCCAGAGCTGCAGAAGTGCATGAGGATCTCCCTCTCCAAATGTCTGGCAACTGAGAAACTCTCAAAGGAATTAGATTATAAAAATGGTTCTTCTACTTTTTTCTTCTACTTTTTTTAAAATCTAAAATATGAAGAACTTGGAGTTGCCTTTAATTCTCCAGTCGGTTATTTTCTACTAATTGCCTGGCACCTGCACAGTCACTTCTTACCCATTCTGATCCTCATTCCTCTACACTGAGCATCTTCTATTCTTTTGAGAATGTTTTTAGACAACAACCAAAAAAATAACCTTTATCTTCATGCCTCCACCCCATATTCAATTGGGATTGCCTTTAGTATAAAAACATCATTTCCTGTTTTTCAAATAGCTGATCTGTGCTCACGTTCATGAGATTGCTGTTGCAGCAGGCAGGTCACTCAGTTCCTTTTGTGCAGAATGTTCCTGCTTCAACAGAGGAGGAGAAAGAGAAGAAACTGTTTCCAGGAGCTAAGAAGCTTCCAGGTCCTGCTGTCAACTTGTCAGAGATTCAGAACATAAAGAGTGAGCTGAAATATGTCCCCAAAGCTGAACAGTAGCTGGAAGAAGCAGGTGAGTAAAAGAGAGGTTCTCTGCATGGCTCTAGGAGAAGCAGGCTGATCCAGAAACCTTTCCATGTTAAAAGATGTCTTTTCAATTACTTCAGTGAAGTTCTCACCCCATAATTCAAAGAAAAAATATTAGATAAAAGTATTAGAGGTGATAATTGGGATTTTCTCTTATTTCAAACATAGATAATATCATATCCAATGATATATGGCACCCATCCACCAGCCTGAAGTAGTCTATTCAGCATACTAAGAATTCAGTGTATTTGGAATATCGAAGCCACCTTAAAAATAATGTATTGCTTCATAAGCACAAGTTCCAGTTTTGCAGAATATAGAACTTGTATTTTTACAATCTAACTACAAATTATTTACAATGCAAATAAATTTATTGCAGTGATGGACAAGTCAGTCAGTATTTTTAAGAAGCTCCTTTGGAATATTAGTTATTTGCTATTAATTTATTTATGTAATTCAAAATTGACATGCTAATGGTTCCATGTATTTGATCACACAAACATACCCAGTGCTATTTGTGGCACTCAAGGACTTGCTGTAGCCCAGCACAGGAAGGACATGGACCTGTTGGGGTGAATCCAGGGGAGGGTCACAAAGGTGACGAGAGGGCAGGAGCATCTCTGTGAAAGACAGACTGAGAGAGTGGGGCTGTTCCACCTGGAGAAGAGCAGGCTCTGAGCAGACCTCACTATAGTCTTTCAGCACTTAAAGAGGCTTATAGAAAAGATTGGGGCAGAATTTCTAATAGGTCTTGTAGGATAGGATAATGAATAATGGTTTTAAACTTGAGGATGTTAGATTTAGGCTAGATATAAGGAAGAAGTTTTTCACAATGAGGGTGATGAAACACTGGACCAGGTTGCCCAGAGAGGTGGCAAATGCCCCATCCCTGTAAACACTGAAGATCACGCTGGATTAGGCTCTGAGCAACCTGTCCTAGTGGAAAATGACTCTGCTTATTGCAGAGGGGTTGGACTAGATGACCTTTAAAGATCCCTTCCAACTCAAACTACTCCATGATTCTATGATCATTTTATTTAAAAGGAAATAATCAGCACTTCAGTGCCAACTTCAGAATAATTTATATCTGATTTCAAAAAGACCCATAAGCCTCTCTTGTTCTACATTCTGAACCTTATAGAACCTATAGATAATTTTTGTCCATGAAATTATCTTCTGATTTCCTTTGAAAAGCCTGAGTCAGTAAAAATGTGTCAGGCAATTACAATGAAAACTCAGATGTACAGAGAAGTTTTAATACAAAAAAGCCCACCCTGGCTACAGTAAGAAAAAAGCTTAGAAAAGTTATGTCAAATAATATTCACCTGAATTGCTATTTGTGCATACTGACTGATAAATCCTTTTTATCCTGAAGAGAGGCAGAGGAGTTAAGTTGAGCAGGAGAAAACCATCTGGAATTTACTGTTCAGAAAAATAAATGAAGAACAGAGGAAAACAGAAAGCAACACAAATGGGTTCTGGGAATGCAGAAGTGCTAAGAACCAGGAATCTTAAAAGTGTATAATTTGAGTGAATTACCCCAGTGCACACTGCATCATTAACTTATTTTTATGTACAGCATAAATACGCCTTTTGGAAGAAGGAGCGCTGAGTCTTTTCTTGCTTCTACCCTGCTGTGTCATAATGTTCCTGATATTTTAAAGATGCAACAGTCTTTCTCTTC